>NW_011627585.1:69302-106098 GCF_000204515.1 Acromyrmex echinatior | reverse complement strand
TCATATATATATAATATAATTATATATATATATATATATTTCAATTTTACATTTCTGCATAATTTCTTATAAGAAATTTTCTCATATTATCCTTATGGATGCTCATACATATTAACCTACTCAAAAGGTAATATAAGTACTGTGCAGGTAATAAGAGCACCTGCCACCATTTCAACATTTGCATTAAAATAATCAATTTCAATACTAATAGAATAAGATACATAAAACATCAACAAATCTATCAAATGATATGCATAAGATTGTTTTTTTTTTCATTATGCTAGATATATCATAATGTTTCCTTAAGGTGCTAATAATACACGATCCTATCTTATAAATATATATACAAGGTATCTCACAATTCGTGACCGAAACTTTAGTAACATATTCCTGACTTAAAAATTGAATTGATTAATTCATATACATACTATTTATAAGAAGACATTGAACAGACGTTAAACTACAAAATGCATGAAATATCAATATAAATTTGCCTTTTTAAAAAAACATAAAAATGCGTTGTGAATGTGTGCTTTTCAAAAAAATTTTATTAAATTAAAGAATAAATCTAAGTTCCAAGTAATAATATTTTTATTAATTTATATATGATGAAACTTAAGTGATACGTATTTTTGCATCTTTGTCATCAAGTTAAAATCTCATAAATACGAATTCTACTTGATTTAAACGTATCAGGTATATAAAAGATTTGATATGAATAATGGGCCAAATTATAATTTTAAAAAATTGTTATCTCACTCAATCCAAATCATATATGAACCTTGAACAAAATTCAGATGTATAAAATTAAAAAATGCAATTCAAATTGCGTTATTGTACTCAACCCAAGAATTATCGCAAAGAATTAAGGACGTACATTACAAAATAAAAAATTTTTAATTAAATAAAAAACTTTTTATTTAACAAATTGGAAAAATAAGGAAAACCATTGTGAGTTAAAATAATATCACTCCATACATACGCTCGCCCTCGCGCGCGCACACACACATGCTCGCGTAGTGTATTCCTTGATAACCACAGGGTAAATTATATTGCATGATTTCAATTATGCATAAAAAAATAGGGATTTGTATATGTACGAAGGAGTCATAATCGTGCGGATTAAAATTAAATGTATATCATATTGAGATTTAGTTTATTTTTGATATTTAAATTTGTTTGCGTAATATAAAGCTATACTCCTGTAATCTTTATATGAAACAATATAATTTGTTTTATAAGTCTAACTTTTAGATTAAATTGCTGATTTTCCTAACTTAGTCGAGCAGCGCCAAACTTTTTGCAGTATAAAAGTATTTTTATTTCATTAAAATTTTTTTTATTTTGTACTATTACATCCTTAATTATTTGTGATAACTCTTGGGTTGAGTAAGGTAATGCAATTTGGATTTCATTTTTTTAATTTTGTACAACAGAATTTTGTGTTCAAGGTTCATATATGGATTGAATGAGGTAACAATTTTTAATAATTACAATTATAATAACCTTTTCAACAAGTAAACGTGTAATGGTAAAGAGTTATTTTTCAAAATGATTTTTATAAGCTTATCACAAAATTAGTCAGTTATCGTGGCAATCATAAGAAAACTGCAACATTGTTAGCAAGTCATTTCTATAAACGATTGTAACGATAAAATTTACGGCGTTACTTTACTTCTATCCCTGCATTTTTTATACAAATATATTTCTATAAAATATTTCTCTTCAATTATTTATTCATTCAGATGATTCATACAATATAAATCATAGAAAAATTCTTAATTGTAGAAATTTAAACTTTGGGTTGCCTGTTTATCAGTATTTTAGATATAACGCGGAAGTATTGATCAATAAAATAATTTGTAAAGCACGAGCATGAAATTCAATTTAAAGGAGTCATAAAGCCTAACTATGAGTACAAATATAAGTTACAGTTAGAATTATTTTTTTCGTTAACTTTTAATTAATTTTATTCCTTTTTTCAATCTGTAATTATTACTAAACATAGATCTGTGGCATACGATACTTGTTTCCCTGCTTTTCCCAACATTTTTTGCAATTTTCGGAAAGTTCAGCAGTCATCCATTACACCCATCCTTATTAAAAATGAAATAAGGAATTCAACTGCAATGATGCTTTAACATTTATTGTCAAGGTTATGTCCCTGAGACCATCGGACAGTTTCAGCAATTCATTATTTATTAAGAAGATATTAAAATTAAAATGAACAATTCACCTCCGATGACCTTGACCCTCTCATACATTATGAAGGTCATCACACCGAACAATCTTCGAAAGGTTGTAACAGAAATCTACGTTACAAAGTTATTAAAACAAATAGAATGATCTTGTGTACTATCATGATCCTGAATGACCATTTTAGCAGTCAGTTTTAGCAGTCGATTAAAGAGTTATTAAAAAGTAAAGTAAAAAGATTGAGATTGCCATCTGTCGATGAAGTTCGAGACGTAAATCCATGGGCCAGATGACGACGATAATGGCAATGTTCACGTTTCTTAAATTTTGAACAAAATTTTCAACATGTTGCAATATCTCCGCTCGTAAGATAAATAGAAAAAAATGCACTTTCATTATACAGTTTGAGTACTACCGATTGACCATACATAGAATTTGATTGGTACGGCCATTATTGAGATGTAATAATCGAGATCTCAGAAAACTCATTGTTCCGCGTAAAGATACCCGATACTGTCTTGCGCTAAAATGCTACACGGCGAGACACTACCGTGTCTCTGGGTAAGGCAAAAATCCTAATACCAACATGTCAAGATTATAATAGTTTTTAAATTAATTCGTTATATTCATTATTTTTAATATCCTATTATATTTTTATGTTATATGCGTTGCATATTTAATTATTTCCTATGCTTAAACATGATTAGTGAAATATTTCAACATAATTGTATACGTTATTACTTCAATCCAAACATGAGTTGAACGTAGGTGTAGGAACATTCGCTTGTGTGATGTATCGTCCCTGAGCACGCGAAATATCAGCTTTGTGATCAGTTAACTTTAACCGTTATTAATTTAAAACCTATTACAGCCACGATAATTAGATATTAGGATTTTTTTTGTCTTATTTTTAAGTCAGGAGTGTTATTAAAATTTTGATCGCGAATTGTGTGGGACACCATATATATATGTAGTTATATATTAGTTTTCATTTTCCATACATTATACGTACAAAAAGTAATAAAACAAACTAAGATTAAAAGTTACACTTTATTGAATTACAAAGTAATAATGAATTATATTTAATAATATGTATTTAATAATATAAAATATTCAATATGAGTAATTATTTAAGGGAATCCTAAAGTCACCTGCATTACCGACTAAACAATCATATAATTTTTGTATAACAATTACTTTTTTCCTCTTTTGTTGATTCGAAGATCCATTTTCAAGATTAAATCGTATTCATCAATACGTGTTTGTGAGGAGTCTATGCTGAGAACGATAAAATATTTCGAAATTGAAATTTCTTAATCCAATATAGCGCTTTAGAGCTATCACATCGTGTCAACATTTGTTTCGTATAAGAGCTGTGCAACTCTGCATTGTGTAATTTTGTACAGATTAGAATATTATAGCATGAAAAAACAACTTTGGAAATTCTTGAAATTCTTAAAATTAAATTTTAGACGTCTTATTAAAACGTTATAGTTATACGAAAATTTATTTGTGTGTGCAGCATGCGTGAGTGAAATATTGATGTAGTGATTTGTCAATGATACATAAATCATCTGCGTGTAAATGCTATTTATAGTAATCGTCTTTAGGATCCCTTCCACAGTTGATCTAATCGCCATTTGTTTTTCTTTTATCGATATAACTGATGATTATTCCAGTCCTTTATTAAAGTAATGCCTATAACTAAAAATATTTCCTTTTGAGTAATACGTTTCCTATGCTAACTTTACATTTTATTATACTCATAGATTATTTAGTGAAGGTAAATCAAATATAAATCGGAATTATTTTTCTGCGCGCCGTGAGATGAATGAAAAAAGGTATCTTCTAAACATTACAGTTAAGGATACCTGATGAAGGTCCTTCTCCCGTAGAGGGACCTTCATCCTACATTATCGTTCCTTTAGTCAGTCAGTATCACGATGTCAGTGCAAGAAGTACTCTCATCTGTTACACAACGGATTATTATCAAATTTCTTACGACAGAGAGCGTAAAACCGTTCAAAATTTTGAGAAGGCACAGTTCAAGGACAACACCCTTAAGAAGACTCAAGTGTACGCGTGGCACAAACAATTTTTAGAAGGACGAAAAGCAGTTGAAAATGAAGGTAATCGACGTCCGTTTCAGTTGGAAAGGTTATTGCTGTATTTTTTTATTTCAAAGGAGTTTTGTACATTGACTTTCTTCATAAATGTCATACTGTGAACGCTACTGCCAATATTTGGACTTCGTAATACTATTAGGTTGTTAACTTAATTCCTGCCGCTCACTATTTGGGGATATCGGATCCAATCCTTATAAAAATTTTCTATAATTTTTAGACCTCATATGGGTTACTTTTAGCTGGTTTTTAGCCCGTTCCTGCCCTTTTCTTACATTCACAAGCACTCGCGATGTATCGCGAGGAAAGATAACGAGTATAAACGCTATGCATATGAGTATTTTTAAGAAAATTGCCCGTTTTCAAAATTGCTCGTTTTTCCGCTATGAATATTTTTAAGTGGATTATTCATTTTCAATACTCATTTTCCCGTTGGAAATATTGTATCCACTAACGTGTCCATGGAAGCATTGTCTAAACAGCAATGGGAGGCGTACCGTCGCCCGACGCGATGTCACATCTGCGAGAAACCATTCGCGCCGGACGATACGCGGGTCCGCGATCATTGCCACCTCACCGGGCGATACCGCGGTCCAGCAAATTGTAATCTGAATTATAAAAATTCGTTCTATACTCGGATTGCATTTCACAATTTGTCGGGCTACGACGCGCATTTTATAATTAAAGAAATTGCAGCATATGACGGACACATAGATCTCTTTCCTATAACAAAAGAAAAATACATTTCGTTTACGAAACATGTTCAAGATACTATCGAAAAAGAACCTCGAAATTGCGTGAAATTACGATTTATCGATTTGTACAAGTTTCTAAGTACAAACCCCGATAAATTGTATCTTTATCGTATCTCGATAAAGATAAATTAAAAATTGTACATTCCGAATTTTCAAGCTCAACGCGGAAAATTTTGATCTTTTTATACGAAAAGATGTCTTTCCGTACGAGTACGTTGACTGCGTCGAAAAATTGGATGAGCGATGTTTGTCACCTCGCGAATTATTTTATAGCTCGCTGACAGGCGATACTGAATCCGAGAGCGATTACGCTCACGCCGCGAACGTCTGAAAGCAATTCTCCATTCGAACGCTCGGCGAGTACAGTGACCTGCACTTGAAAACCGATGTCTTGTTATTGGTCAACATTTTCGGAAATTTCCGCATAGTTGTGTCGCGTATTGCAGTCTCGATCCCGCGCATTACTACACATTACCGAATTTCAGTAGTGCTGAAACATACGCGCATAAGATTTGAATTGTTCATTGACATTGATATGGTCATATTCATCGAGCACGGTATACGCGGTGGTTTCAGTCAATGTCCCGTGTAGATACGCGCAGGCTAATAACAAGTACATACATTCGTACGACTCATCGAAACCGTCGTCGTACTCGACGTACTACAACGTTAACAATTTATACGGGTGGGCAACGTGTCAACCATTGCCTTGGATACGCCGAATGTCCTGTGGGGACATACCCTCTTTGCCATAAAATAGACATTATCTATAGTTTTATAGATTGTATTTTCGCTGGTCATGAGAACGAAAAATATAATCGACACGTTGTCTTAGTTACCTCACATGATGTTCTATTATGTAAATTTATCAGTTATTATGTACTCTATACACGTCTGTTCATTTAAGTTCAATTAATTGTTATAATTATTATTGTTTGAGTATTGTTTAGTTTTTGACTGCGTCCATCATAGTCAAGTTAATAAGTTTTTAAAAAAACATATAGTAAATATATAATAGTAAAACACATATTTTTGGTCGATTCATTTTTATTTCTCAACATAGTCTCCTTTCAGCTCGATACATTTGATCCAACGATTCTCCAACTTTTTCAAGCCGTTCGAATAATATGATTTGTCCAATCCTTCAAAATAAGCCTCTGTTTCGGCGATGAGCTGCTCTCTTTCCTCCGAATCATTTCTTCAGGTTTGGAAACAGAAAATAGTCGCAGGGGGTTAAATCTGACAAATATGCTGGATGGAGAAGCAATTCGTAGCGGAATTCGTTGAATTTGGCCATCAGTGTCGGGCACGTGTAAACCCATGCATTGTCTTGATGGAAGAGCACTTTTTTCTTCGCCAAATAGGGATGTTTTTTCTTTAAAATGTTGTTGAAACGGTCCAATAAGGCTGCGTAATAATCGCCATTGATCGTTTGCTTCGACGGAAGGTAATCGATATGAATTATACCGCGTGCATTCCAAAAAACTGTGGCCATCACCTTTCCGTTCGGCTTCACGGTCTTCGCCTTCTTCGGAGCTAGTTCACTCGGTGAAGTCCATTGTTTTGACTGTTCCTTCGTCTCGGGTGTGAAGCAATGGATCCATGTTTTGTCCACAGTACGAATCGACGCAGAAATTTATCTGGATTACGTTGAAACATCTCCAAACATTGTTTTGAAATCGTCACACGATCGCGTTTATGGTCCGCGCACAGTAAGCAAACGCGGCACCCATCTTGCCGATAGCTTTTTCATACCCAATTGTTCGTGCAAAATTGAAATCATTGTGTCATGTGATATGCCTGTGGCCTCAACAAGCTCGTAGCAGCGTAGCAGCATTAATTGGACGTCCCGAATGAGGTGCATTACATGTGGACGACCACGTTTAAATTCATTCACCCAATTGTATACAGTCGCAAACGCTGGTGCAGATGTGCTATGAACATTATTCAACTCGGCTTTGATTTCTATCGGCGTTAAACCTTTCATGTATAGATATTTGATCACTGCACGAAACTCCATTTTTTCCATTTTGCACAAAAATACAAAGATTGTTCGCTTTAATCATCTACAGAAATGAAATCACACGATGAATTTCACTCAAAATTTGATAGTAATCAGCTGAAAATGCTACTTGTCAAATAGTAATGTGACACGATACTACAAGTGCCCTCTGACAGATTTTCTAAAAACTTATTGATTTGCCCTCGTATGAGTGCGAAAAATAGAACCTATTTTTTCTTTGAATGACTTGTCTTGACGTTTTATCATGTAAGTCTAATTATTAATTTATTATTTATTTTGTATATCTATGCAATTCGGTTTTTATAATTTAATACAGTTTGGTTGGTAATTATTTTGAAAATACGCTTGGACTACATAATTTCTTATAACTACACACAAGACACGGCCACATGTCTTTTCGATTTTATAATTGCAAGTTTAAATGTTTATTATCAACGTTTTTAATTGTATATTAATTTAATGTGATTGCGATATTGAGAAGGATTCGCAGTAGGATCAAAACATCTGTATATTATGTATTAATTAAATAAATTCTTGATGTTTTTGGAGGGTGAATCGGAAACGGACAAACGAAGAAAACAATATCTCAGCACTTCAGATAATGAAAAAGATATTATAAGAAACTTTATTGTGGATAGACGAGTTATAACTTTTTATCATTGAGTATATGTATAATAAGATGAATGCCATGTACAGAAAGAAAGAAAGTATTGCCCTCTCTCTTGCGCTAAGCGCGCCATCCAACATCACTCCCACTTGCGCGTAAGAACCTGCAAAATATCTGTTATGTCAAGTTTATTTCATAAATAATGGTACTATTCCTTTGCCAATGCTTTAGTCATTAGCAACATTCTCTTTTGAAGGAACGTATTGTATTTTATGTCTCCTTGCTGAATCTTCTTGCGGATAAAATGAAATCTGATATTGATATTTTACAATACAATGATACTCAGGGTTTGATGATAATTTCTGAGCTTGATTGTCGACGTACACCTGCATAGGCTGCTTGATTATCGATGTACACCTGCGTTGAACTTCGTTCAACATTTTTGTGAGCCAGATCGCTTCCTTCGTACATATGCTAGAGCAATATACTCTGCTTTCATGATGCTTAATGCTACAATTGGTTAACGTTGGCTCATCCATGTTATTGCTGCTCCATTTAGTTTAAACACGAATCCTAATGTAGAATATCGTATCTTTATGTCGCCGGCATAATTGGCATCTGTGTAGCCGATTATATTGAGGCTTTTTTTATTATCGAGAACTAATCCAAAGTCTCTTGGTCTGCTTAAATAACGCATTATATGTTTTACTACCTTTCAGTGTTTTTTATTGAAGACTGAGATATAAAGCTCATTAGACTGACTGCGAAAGCAATATTGGGACGATTAACTACTGTTGCGAACATTAGAGATCCGGTGACTTCGGCTTGTCATAGCTTTCCTTGTTCATTTCATATGTTAGTTGCAAACCAGTCGTGGGTGTTGCAGAGGCTCTTGCGTTACTCATTTAAAATGTGTTGGATATATCTTCCTTATGATGAGACGTTGATCCCTATTTCTTTTGATTTACATGCCGACGAAAGTGGTCACTTCTTTGTATTTAAAGGCTTTATTAAGTTTGTCAATTATTCTTGCAAGTATTTCTTTTGACGACGACATTATCGGTCGTCTACATAGATCATTATATAAACGATTTCGCCGCGACTATATTTAGCAATGAATACGCAGGGGTTAACTTCGCATTACCTTGAATCCAAATGATTGTAGTATTTCGCAAATTTGCAATTCCATCATCGTCCGGTTGTTTGAATCCATAAAAGGATTTTCTAAACTTGCAGATTTTCTAAATTTTATCAGGGTGCGAATACTTCTTGGTAATCAATCCCTTTTTGTTGTCGAAAACCGGGCGCTATTAAGCAGGCTTTATAGTATTCGATCTCGCCATTCGATTCTGTCTTTATTGTATATACCCATTTGTTATCGATTATTTGTGTTCCCTTGAAAAAATCGACCAATTCCCATATTCCGTTTTCTAGAAGTGCATTCATTTCTTCATCTATTGCTTGATACCATTTGACCGAATGCTCCGAGGCAATTGCTTCTTCAAAATTGACTAGTGCATTAGCATATGCGTTATATAATGAGAGTTGTCCAATTCGCGTGTTCTGATTCTTCTTGTTGCGACTTATCTCTTATTTTCTTCGGTAGTATTACTTGTCCTTAGCGGCCGTATTCAACTGGTGTTGAGCGATCCCTCTCATCTAGTGCTATTGATTCGAGAAGCCCTGTCCTACGGTTTATTCTTTGATCGATAACGAAGTAACACATTATTTATCTCTGTCATTTCTTTGTGTTCCGGTATTGCAGTTGTCCCTATATTCGTTTCACTATATTCTCCATCTCCTCTTCTTTGTGGTGTCTGAATGATGTCCATCAAAATCTTCTTCGTGGGCGGAGTCATAGAGGTCCTCATCATCTTCGTCGCTGTTATTCGGACATTCCGTAATGATGTTCGATGTAACCCAGAAATCGTTTTAATAATAGCTCATGTATATCTTACAACATGATGCCATCACATATGTATATGTTATTTGCTATTACTCACATCGAGCGACATCTCATAGGCGATATATTTTTTATTCTTCTACTATAACAGTTTTGACACACTTCGGTTCCAGTTTGAATTGATTGACTTTTGGCATTTGAACAAAAGCGATTGATCGAAATATACGATGATTTATTATATTTCTGGTTTCTTGTTATACCCTGCTTCAAAAGATGTTTTCAACTTCTGATGCTTATTAGTTGTAAAAGATATGCCGCACATATAACAGTTCCTATCCACATTTCCTCATCCAAACCATAGTGATAATTTTTTATGTCGGATCCCCTTTGAATCATTAAATTCCTTCATCGCTGCATTTATGAATTCGATGCCGTAGTCTGAGCGCAGCGCTTTGACTCGATGACCTATCTCGCATCGTTGAATAAATTTCTTCCATGATTCGAACATATCGCTTTTATGTCGAATTGGCTAAATCACTCGGAATCCTGTGTGGTCATCTTTGAATATGACGAAATATCTTGAGCCTCGTGGTGACGGCTTGGGGAATGGCCCGTATACATCTGTGGATCAATTCGCCCGGTTGTGATGCTCTTTTATTGTCCGATGAGAAGTATGGACATTTCGCCTGTTTACTCTGTTCACAGATATCATAAAAAGGATTAATGATATTTGTGTCATTTACCTTAATATCGTCCACGGCGCCACTTTTGATGGTGTTTATTACAGCATTCATGTGAAAGTGACCAAAATGTTGGTACCAAATATACAAATCATCCGTTTGTGCGCTATATCCTGACGTGATTTTGGCTACAACAAACTGTATTATGTAGAAATTGCCATCAAATATTGCTGAGACGTTAGTTCTACCGTTCTTTGTAAAATGGATAGTATCCGCTGGTTTATCCACCGAATATCCTTGACGTGTCATTGCTGTCAGTGAAAATAAATTTTTATCCAGCTCCGGCAATATAGTACATGTTTAATTTAGCATCCACCATTTACATGGGTTCGAATGTCAATGCGGCCTTGACCAGTTGACCAGATATTTGTCTTGTCTGCGATGATGATTCTTTGTCGCTCCATTGATTTGAACCTTATTCTCGCTTATTTGTCATTTGCATTGACGCATCGCTATCACAAATTCAATAATCCATGTTCATATTGCTGGCTTTTACGACTGTGCTTATAAAGGCTGCTTTCGTGTGTTTCCATTTGCATCTGATTATTCTTCTTTGGATCCCTTGTTTTTGTATTTTGGACACGCTTGAAATGATCATGCTCATCACAAATCCAACATGTTCGGTCTGGTTTCTGATTGGATGAATCATATTTCTTATTTTTATTATCATAATTACTGCGTTCTCTGACCGCTATTCTTTTTTCTCTGCCCCTGTGCTCTATATGCTGCACATGCATCATCGCGCATTGCCATCGTTGCATCTTCCTGTAGAAGCAGTTAATGTCGTCATTGTTTTGCGATTTGCTTCCATTAAATTCCATACCATCATAAAGCCACGATATTTGTTTGGCAAATTACATAGTACCTGTGTAATGACACAATTATCAGTAATTGTTTCACCCAAATCTTTTAATTGTTTTATTATAAGTTCAATATTTGATATGTGAGTTGCTATAGTCATAACGTGTGACCTTGAACAAATTCTAGCCGTCACTCGTTAAAAAGTTGTTAATAAAAAAAGTTCATAAAAAAAATGTTGTTTTAAAGCAAAGAATTTGTGTAAAGCAGACATTTCTAGAAAAAGAAATAAATATATATTATCACACACAGAAGTTAACTAGACTAACTTTTGTAGAGAGGTAATTCATGTAATTTAAATTCTCTACTTTTAAAAACACAAATTCCCTGCTTTAAAAGCACAAAGTTATATAAGAAATTATATAAAAAAATATTTTGCGCTATTAAAGCAGGGAATTTATTTCATTGGAACGCAGTCGTATACAAAAGTTAGGTTTTATTGATAAACTTTTTTTGTAATAACTTTTTAAGGAATAACGAGCGATAGCTAAAATTTGTTCAAGGTCACTCGGAGTCATGATCTTGATAACGTATGTAAAGGTCAAGATCATTGGAGACTAGTCCTCTATAGTAAATAATTACTCCATGTTCTATTAAAAAATATTATGAATAAGATTAAATTAAATAAATTTAATAATAGTGCTAACATACCTATGATCAGGCAAAGTAATGCGAGATGTAATGACGAGGAGAGAGAACATTTTTGTTTGAAATAATTATAATGTCTGTCATCATTAGTCTATCATTAGTTGTAGATATATTTATACTTATGAAGAAGACAAAGAAAAAAAAGGTGGTAGGAGAAGAATTATATAAGGGGGGATGATGACACAAAATCGATAAGTAACTAGCCGGCAATCGCTCCGTGTCGCTTTGTTTTAATACCGAACGATCGTTTTTTTATGTAAATTATTTCAGAGACCGATCTTTTAAGAAAGGCTCAGAATCGAGAATCACAACGTTACCCCAATCCATGATATGGTCATTATCTAGTTGGTGCCGTGACACCACTGAACATGATTCTATAGACTTTTTTATATCAGCTTTATGTTCTTTTAACGGGTCTTAAGTTTTCTTTTTGTTCAACCTACATATGAGGCGTTGCAATCAAGGCAATTTATTTATATTAAATTTTAATGTTCTTCCTTGTTCAGTGCGTCTTTACCAGTTTTAATAAATCTATTTAAAAAATTGTTCGGTTTGTAAGCAATTTTAAAATCAAATTTGTTAAAAACGGTTTTAAATTTTAAATTTTCCTCATACGCCTCTAAAATAAGGAATTGTAAAATATCTTTTTATTTCGTCAAGAAAATTATTTTTGTTGCTGTTATATTTTTTTCTCTCTGAGGATCTCAGAGAGAGAGTTTTTATATGATTGTTAATTGTTGCAAAAATCATGTCAATAAGATATCCATTATTCAGGAATATTTGGATCATGGAATGTATGTTTTTTTCCTGAATTTTAAGATGAAATAAAAAGATTATTCAGTCAAATTGTCCAATGATTACTTCTTTTTTGTGCTCGATAGGGTGGTTTGAATTGAAATTAATATTTTAAAAAAACTTAAGACCCGTTCAAAAGAACCTAAAACTAATATAAAAAAGCCCATAGAATATTCAATGGTGTCACAGCATTAATTAGATAAGGACCATATCATGGATCGGAATAACATTGTGATTCTTGATTCTAAACCGACCTTTTTTAAAAGATCGGTTTATGAAATGATTCACATAAAAAAATGATTGTTCGGTATTAACAAGCAAAGCGACACAAAGCAATTGCCGGCTTATTACTCACCGATTTTATACCATCATCTCCCTTATACAATCCTTCTCCTACCACTTTTTTTTCTCTGTCTTCTTCATAAGTATAAATATATTTACAACTAATGACACAGACAGATATTATAATTATTTTAAACAAAAATGTTCTCTCTCCTCGTCCTTACATCTCGCACTACTTTGCCTATCGTAGGTATGTTAGCACTATTATTAAATTTATTCAATTTAATTTTATTCATACGTCTTAATAGAACAGGGAAATTTTGTGATATACAGCAATCGTTACTAGACCAAATACACGAGGATTAACTCGACGAATTAATCGATCGACATTGGCTCAACTCTTGTTAGAAAATCTAATATTGTATGATATGCGTTCATTTTTGTAATTATTTTTATCTTGTTAAAAATTGTATCGATCTTGTTATTTTATTTATTTAATTATTTTACATACTAAAGATGACCACATCTTGGCCGAAACATTTATATTTATTTATGCTATTAGGTGTTGGAATTAATTCGTAGCGTTTTTTAATGAAAGAATGTTATTTATTTCACATGAGCATTAAAAAATACATTAATGAAAGTACTTCCCATCACTTGTAAAACGCTACGAATTAATTCCAACACCTAATAACTTGATGAATTTTTAAATATATGACTTTCGCTAACGAAATTCGGCGTTTGGCTTTTTTATTCTTTTATTTATATATTGTATATTTGAGTCACGTTTAGTAAATTTAAATTAAAATATCTGTTAAATAACAATATGACTACACATAATACTCTTGTTGAACCTAAAGAAAATACTGGTTTCCTTCTTTCTTTATCAATCTCATTCTCCAAACGACAATTGATGTAATTCTTACAAAAATTTAATTAAACTCCGTCGCATATTTGCTTATATATATTTCTCAATACTTATATCTTTTTTATATAAAGAAATATTTCTTCTAACTGATTCATCATTATAGATTGATTACTAAATTAATTTGCTTGACTCAAATTAATCAAAGTACTTATATAAATTATTTATTGTTTTCATTTTCACAATCACGTTATTTAAAAAAAATGACAATTATTTATATATTATATATATAACATCAATTTATACATATTTATACGACTACATTTTCCAACAGAATTTTATAAATATAATGTCTGATACTTGTCACGATAACGAATATCTACTATTATAATGAATTTTTATTAAGGTGGCCTGTTACTGCGTTACCTTACTGTGCCTTTCTGAATCTACGAAGGACATTTAACATCTGCAATTTTGTTAAAATTTATAACTAATGCCTATTTTTAAATAACTGACTATTATTGCATTAAATTATAAAGTTTCAATTAATGTTGATAATGACCCGATCGGAACCAAAACATATATCTTTTTGTTTTTGTTTTTGTATGTACTATTATTACATGTCATTAAAATTTTAAAATTTTAAAATATTCGTTAGGCTCCTAGCCTTTTTCGTTCTTATTATATAATATAATTTTAAAGGAAATTACTTTGATTAAGATATTTATTTATCTTCCCTCCAAAACAAATCAATTTTGGAGAAGGAACGACAGGAATTAAATTAACCACCTAATAGTTACATTAAAATATTACTATTATTATCCTGGCTAGCGATAGATAGGTAATTTTCATCTTGGCACAATTCTATCTAGTGCCTAAATACTAGATAGTGCCCGGCTAGATTTCTGATATTGCATGCTACAATATTCCTTACGGAATCTAATATACAAATCGTCCAAACACATTTCCACCCGGGAATATGCAGAAGAATGATATATTATTTCTTACTGATGTTATAAGAGTTCGATCCAGAGTGAAAAGTCCACACGCTGAGAATTCTAACGGACGGTGTAGGAGCTGAAGTGAAAATATCTCTAATTGTTTCCTGCTTTCTTTGTCGCAACTCATTGACAGTAGCTGGCTGATTAAAACGGCTGTTTTTTTTCCCTGAAGATGTATTAACCATATATAAAGATGTATTAACCATATATAAACTTATGGAATTGTAATTATAAAAACAAACTGTATATGCTCAAGATACATTGGATAATTTTAACTTAATATTGTTAAATCATGTTGAATATACCCAGATAGCACAAGATATTCAATGAATATCCATTATTGATTCAGGATGTACATAAAATATAATATGTATGTCCATTAACGAACAAAAGTATATTCGTGTAATAGACATATATGAACATTCTATGAATATCTATAATATATCCATGTATACGAAATCTACCAAAAAGACATTAATGCCATAAAAAAAGAAGTGAAATCAAAATAATATTTTAAGTATATCTATTTAAAAAGTCCCATAGAACACAATTCTCCGAGCGGCATCTTGAAGGCATCCATGATGTAGACGTCCTTTGAACATCTTTTAAGGCAATGTTGTATAGAATAATTTCTCATAATTATAATATACTATATAAAGTACAAATGACATTTGAAGTATATTAAGTATAACAACAAATTAAAATCAAAGAATGAAATGCAATAGATAGTGTTATGAGAGGCGCAGAAACTGAAAAGGGATTTTTATATCGATAACAAGTAGAAAATTGTGGACATAAAAATAAAAAATGAACAAGATCTCTAGCAGCAACAGCATACTTGATGCGCCTGTCTTATTCATAATTCAATTCATGCAAATAATTCAATAAATATTTTATTATAATTATAAACTATTTTTCGCAAATTAAAGAAATTTTACGTACGTGTATATTCAAATTATTATTTTAGTATTGATAAATTTCATATTATTATTAAATTTCATATTATTATTTAACAGATACACATATTTTTCTATAAGATAAAAAAAAATTTTTAATACATTTTAATACTAAATTTTTAACTTTTAAGAGTCGACAGGAGAAACTCGTGGAGATTTCTAGTCAAAGATGAATTTTTTTATACCGAAATTACGGTTAAAAATATTGGATGGATCGCGTTTTAATTGGGATATTCATAATCAGAAAAGCTCCTGAAGATTCGTACAAAGCTGTTTTTTTGTAAAGAGAAAAATAAAAATAAAAATTTGTAAAAATAATAAAGAGAAAAATAAAAATTTGTTCTGATATTTCACTCGATGTGTACTATAGTGCAGTTGAGATGTATATGATCTAATTAATAAAAATTTTCAAGAATCAATTTGCAAAATCTGACTCTGTACGAGCCTTCCCAGCAATATAACAAAGAAATTTTAACAGGTTTCATAAGGAAATATTATTTCTTCGAGAAAAAAAATGAGTATAATCTAGATCACTAGAACTGCACGTTCTACTACAGCTGATTGCTAATCATAAGGAAATTCTTGAACATTGAATTGAACAAAGAAAGGTAATAGGTTTCCTTGTTTTTCTTGATGACATTGACAATTCTCGTCATCGGCGTGCCGAGAATGGCCGAGAACGAATTATACAGCATGAGACAATCTGTTGAAAAAAAAAACTCTCTTTCGATCTGTCATGCTTGGTAGAAATGATCGAAGACTGAAATGTTTTTTCAATGATTTTTTCAATCTCGGCCGCTCGGTGTATATCAGTATAAGGGCATTCGAAATAAAGAGTATAAGTTTTAATAAATTTTAGTAATTATATACTTTTCCCATTAATGTATAATAGCAAAAATGATTTCAAAACGCAATAGTTTATGAGATATTAATTATTTACGATTTTTTATAGGAGTTATATACTGCGTTTATAAACAGACTCTGGAAGAGAATTTCATGTGATTCTGTGCGTAAGATGCGAGATCAGTATGCTGAAGATCCCATGTTCTAATCCTACGTTTTTTCTCTTTTTTCACATATTTTTTCTGAAATAAAGTTATTAATAAACATATTAGGGTGAGCATATTTTCATATAATTATTGAATTTATTCGTACTTACTTTTAAAAGTTTTAAATCAATCAAATATAGTCAACAACCAAAATATAGTCAAACGTTAGAAAGAATATAGATAAAATTATTAAAATCATATCAGAAGTTGGACACAATATAAATAAATTAATTTATTAAATCTTCATTATGTATCAGTGAGTAGTAAAAAGTTCAAATCAGATATATCGGACTTATACTTTGTTGAAAAGCGAGAAAAATTGGAATCATGAGTTAAAGTATTTATAATTACGTTATATGAAGTTAGATGATGAAATCAACTACTTTATTTTATCTCTTTCCCGGCATGTTATTCTTGTTTTACATCTAATAAACAGAAGATGGAATAACAGAAATAGCGATAATGTCTTCCTGAACGCATTCGTCAATTTCAATTTCTGTTTAAAACTTGTTCTGTCTGTGAAAATAATTTCAGTATCAAGAGAATGGCTTTTTATCTCAACACATAAATAAAAGCACGTGTACGAGATAAAAAGCTAATATTTTACAATGAAAGTAATAAACTAAACACATAAACTAAACACAATAAAAGTAATAAACTAAACACATAAACTAAACACAGTATAAACTAAATTACATATTGAATTAATTAATCAACATTTGATTATATAATGTATGAAGAGAAATTATTGTTTAATTATTAAAACAGGTTTTAATTAAAAATATTTTTTGCATTAATGCACTAAGATCCGATTGCACCAACGTTATTTTAAGCAAAACTTAAAACTCTTTGTTTGCAGTGCAATAACCTTAATATCACACTGTAGTTTCGATTTGAAAAAAAATTGTTTATTGTCTATGTACAATATTTTGTTTATCTTACAATTTCTCAGTTACTTATCACTTAGTTATTGTTAATATTATTTCGAATACGCCTAAGGGCTGTCACTCTGAGTCGCCTAGTCGGATACTTTTGCGCATACGCCTGGGGGCTAAAGCCCTAGTTCATGATACCTTGCAACGATGCCTAAGGGAAAACCCCGAGTCACGAGGATAATACTTGCGGACACTAAGATCGGACTGACTGGAAATCACTTCAGCATCTTAAACGTATGGACTCGTGTTCAATTGTCAGAGTTACTACCTCTTCGTGTTCTCTCGAAAGACTGACTTCTCCAAATTTCATATGATCCTCCTCGTATTTATCTATTAGGGGTACAAATAAGTTCGTGCGGTTTTTTCTCGAAATTTGGGGCTTTATTGTGAAAAACCGGTTACAATGTAATCAGAGTCACTTCCAATGATAATGCAAGCTCTTCTTGCGTTTGACATGGATCTTCACCGAGTAATGCCTCTAATTCTGCGTCTTCAAACTTTCTTGGACATCCGGCACGCTCTTGGTCTTCCAAGTCAAAGTCACCACTCTTAAACCGTGCAAACTTCTGACACGTTCGCTCAGATAGAGCATGGTCACCATAAACTTCTACTAAAATACGATGACTTTCGGCAGCACTTTTCTTCATATTGAAGTAATGCAGTAAAACTCCCCGCAAAAACACTTTATTTGGTACAAAGTTCGACATATTTGACGAAGTAAAAATATTGTTGTTTACAATTCGAAGAAATGACACATACTGAACTTAATACCTACTAATGACAGCTATCCAACGCATACTTAGAAATACGGAACGGTGGAATGAAACAGTAGTTACGCCATCTCTTTCAAAACCGCACGAACTTATTTGTACCCCTAATACGATTGGTGGATTTCGACCAATCAAAAGCGATGGCGGATCGGCAACTCGCGACAAACGCGATAAAGGATCACAGACGCCGCGATCTACTTAATCTTCGTCGCGTGGTGTCACGTTTGTCCATCGCGCTAGCCGATGATATATGACCATTATTTAAGACTCTAAATAATCTTTGAAGTGTTCGACCTCTTTGGCGGGAAGAATCGCATGGTCGTGCATGGCAATAATTTCGTATTACTCAACATACTCCCCCCGTTGAGAGGGTACCGAGCAACATACGCAGATCTAAATCTTATAATTTATACGCTTGGCTTTGTAAATGAGTCTTTTGTCGCTACGCTTTTGACTATATAGTTTAACGCATTACAATAGCATAGTACTTTTCTACGATATACATAAATTATTGCTCAACTGGTAATAAGCACAAACAATTTGAAGCTCTTTTCACTTTTCTAGTGGCCGTCTTGAGAGTGACCGCTCGTATTACACCGTCGTCGCCTGGATGCAATTTTGTGACTCGTCCTAACACCCATTGTGAACAGGGCAGATTTTTGTCCTTTATTAGAATGATGCTTCCGGCAGTGATTTCCGGACCATCCTTGTTCCATTAATTTTCATTTGGAGTTCGTTTAAGTATTCGAGACTCCAGCATGCCCAGAAGTCTTGTCGCTCCTTTGTAATATTGCCATGTAGACAATCTGTTAGCTGGAACAGACGACAAGTCGCCCTCCGGCAAGGTGGTTGATGGTTTGCCAATCAAATAATGCGATGGAGTCAATACCAGCATGTCATTGGGATCGGAGGATAGGGAGATAATGGGTCTCGAATTAAGGATTCCCTCGACTTCAATTGTGAAGATGTTCAGTTCTTCAAACGTAAATAAGCTATCTCCGATTATGTGTTTGAAATGATGTTTAAAACGTTTTACTGTGGCCTCCCATAGTCCACCAAAATGTGGAACTGTTGGTGGGATAAAGTGCCACACGATACAACTCTAGCGGATTTGCTCATCACAGCATTATGCTCTTTGGAATTAAGTAATATGTATATCTCTTTCAACTGATTGTTAGCCCCCACGAAATTTGTACCATTGTCGGAATAAACGTGTTCCGGCATCCCTCGCTTCGCGATGAAGCGCCGCATTACTGCCAAAAAACTTTCCGAGGTCAAGTCGCTAACAATCGATGTGCACTGCCTTTATGGCCATACATACGAATTTGCACACGTATACTTTTATTCGTGCTCGATTGCGATATTTCCTTTGTTTGATGTGAAACGGAATTCACCACAGAACTCGATCTCGGTATTCGTAAATGGTATTGCTACGTGCACTCGGACGGCTGGAAGATTTCTCATTTTATATTTAATGATGTTGGCATTAGTTCAGAAACAACGTATGCACGCGCGTATAATTCTCCTTACTTGATTGCGACCGTCAATTAGCCAAAATTTGTGTCGTGTGAATAAAAAGCGTAGTCTAAACGCCTGCATGGAAATATTTTTCATATGCTTCGCGTATTGATCAAATAATATCTACTCGGAAGCAAGATTGGATGTTTTTGAGAAAACGTTTCGATTTTTATAGACGTTCACCAACTCGAATTAATCCGTTTTCATCTATGAATGGACTTAAGTTCATGAATTTGCCTTTGCCCGTTAATCCTTTGTTTTTAAATCCCTTAAGTTCGCTCGAGAAATGTACGGATTAAATGATCTTTAATATTCGTACTTTAGTCTCATTGATTTCCTTTCCGCATAGCGGCCCTTATACTTATTATTGAGTCGAAAACGAAGACAGTACGCAACAACTCTAAGTAATTTAGAATACGACGAATATTTTTCGAACATTCACAAGATCATTATGTGTTGCTATTAAGCACGTATTTCCTTTCAGTTCAGAACTCTCGACCATTCGCATAATCTCGTTAGGCCATTCATCTTCGTTCATACTCAACCACGATAGTCCCGTGAACCATGTGCTATTTTGTGCAAGAGTTTTAGGTAGTTGGCTCCTTGATAAGGCATCTACTGGATCATCTTCTGACCTTATATGCTGTCATTCATTCAATCCAATACGCTCTTGAATTTCCGATATTCGATTGGCCGCGTAAGTTTTGAGAAGATGAGGTGCAGTTTTCAACCAATGTAAAACGATAATTGAATCGGACCAAAAAACTATCTTATTTGACATTATCTGCAGTGCATCGCTTGCTTCACAATACAGACGTGCTAATAACAACGCGTCGCACAATTCAAGTCGCGGTATTGTAACAACCTTTAACGGTGCGACTTGTGATTTGGAGCATACTAATCTCATGATTATGATTCCGTTTTTAACGCACGAGCGAATACAGACATGCACCATATCCGATATTATTGGCGTCGCAAACCCGTGAATTTGGATGTCGTAGTAGTCTTCTATCAATACCTTGCGATCGAATGAAATTTGTTTAATAATTCTAGCTGCCTGTTAAACTCTAGCCATTCTGAATATATATCTTGTGGCATGGATTCGTCCCAATGTAAGTTACGCCGTCATATATCCTGCATCAATTTCTTAATGCATAAGATGACCGGACCCAACAGTCCCAAATACTTTTAGTAGTAAAGCAAGACGGGTTCTAACCCACGGGGCTAGAAGGGAGTGCGGGCGCGGGGGGTACTCGTAACACGGGGAAGGAGGGAGAAAGGTCCCGGCGCTATTGATGTTACGTAAACATAGAACCCCGGTCCTTATTTTTGTCGTCACCCGCCGCTCTCTTTTCAAAAATGCATCGGTAATAAAGGCTTGCATTTAGAGAAAGATAGAGAGCGCGAGGAAGCGTGTAACGTGCTATGAATGAAGAAAGGATGGTAGAATCAATAGAATACAAATTTCTTTTTTTTTTTACGACACAGTTTTTTCAATACAGTTTTTCCTGGCGCGTTGAGACAAAGAATGAAAAGTAAAAAAAAAATATATATGTAACAATGCGAACAAAAATTTTTTATTCACATCTTATTACACTGGTTTTCGTACTTATTAAAAACTAAAGCTAATAGTTCGCAATCGACGAATCCAATCAATGATGTCCATTGAAGAATGTCGCTATCACGTATAATGTTCTCAGATGCGATGTTAGAGAATCGCGTATATACTTGTATCTACCGTATCGACGAGACGAGCTAATCGTTCGAACGTTATATCGATACATCCGTTAAAGTCAAACATAACGTCGTTTCGGTCATAGATGAAAAATTGAGACGTACGAGCGTAGCATCGTTCAGCAAGCAAACACTGACGGTTAGCGGTCGAACGCTTATAAAATTATCCTTGTATACGTTTCGAAATATCTTGTAAATATTTCCTCGCTGCTCGTAGAAACTCTTCCACGTTTCGAGAGACAGCGATAGTTCGTGTCCGCAATGATTTCCAAGAGCAACCTCCACTCGGTGGACCAACGTTGATTCCAATTTCCAAAAATTTGTAGCCCGTATTCGTCAGACGTAACGTCTGCTCAGTAAACGCACCGCACGATGCTCCGTACTGTGTACATACATAATGTTTCTCTATACACAAAACATTTCTTTTGTGTACAGAAATAGAACGTTGAAACTTACATGTTATATTCTTTCTTTACATTGTACGATGCACTGCTCTCTTTAGTGAAGTACATTTTTTCAGCCGTTCGTACAAGCGGGTATCACAAGACTGATTGCATCCGTAAATTGGGACATATATGGTAATACTTCTGAAATCGATGAGAGAAGGAAGGTCCTTCTCCTCTTTCCAAGAATTTCGAACATGTCGCGACACATTTTATCACGTCTTTCTACGTATTTCCTTTGTCACGAATTTATACATACATTTTATACAAACGTTCATACATACGTTCATACATACGTACGTTCATACAAACGTTTATACACTACAAAGGAAGGGAAAAGAAATACATTAATAAATACGTTAACGTAATTTTATTTTAAAAATTCTTTTGCAACCACCAGTTACATATTTTCAATACATTTTATAACGCGCAATTCTTAACATGTTGTCCGCATTGTATAGTATTAACAACATCTAATCTAGATTAGATAAAGATTCCATGTCTTCGTAAATTGTATCCAAGGTCTCGATGTATATGCGTTCTCACTCATCGTCCAGAAGCAAGTTCTACGTTCGTTTCTCGCGTCCCTTGACATACACGACAGCATCATCTTCAAATACAGCCATCGTAATTAGGCGTTTCGCCTCGTTGTACGAGACCATCCCGTCCTCCTATTGCAATCCATGGTGATAAGCAATCAACCAGAAAGCGCAAGACTTGTCGGATCTGGTTAAAAATTTCCATGGCACGGGATTCGTAAAAATGTAATGCGTGAGAACGGTCCTCTGTTTCAACACCGCCACTTCCTCCACGATAAATTTCTTGTTAACGATGAATTGTTGCAGATCCACGAACACTGGCATGGGCATGTTGTCGAGAAGATTGCGACGTATCGTAGATTTTATATCGTGTCAGAGATGCATTTAGGTGATTTTGCGCATAACGTTGGTCAATGGATTATACTGAGCTACACGATCGTGTGTGATGAGACAATAGGCTTGTATTTGCGGGCAAATTCTCCTTGCAGTCAAATTCTATGCGTATGTCCACAGTGGCACTCTTGACGGATTCGTTTTGTCGCGAGCAATCAATGATCACAAAAGGTCCTTTCTCGATAAATGAGAGCATTGAGTAGCGTTTCGAAGCAATCGATTCCATAATGTGCTCTACGAAAACGCGCGTACATATCCAAATAGAATGGCGTATCTCGTTTTGGCAAAATCCAGATTTAAATCGTCGTACGGATAAAACGCCGAATTTAGATAAAGTTTCACGACGGAAAATCCGTCGCTGGAGCGTTCTATGAGTACGAATTGCATCGCGCTATTCATCCGGACTTGTATCTCGTGGAGAAAGTACTGTACAGGAAGGGAAACAAGGTATACATTGTTACATCCCGATAAAATTCTCTTATTCTTTATAGATATTCGTCATAGATATACGATTTATACTTTACTTTTTATCTTATCGCTAAGTTAATATTTCCCTATTTTATCTTTATTTCGAAACCGAAAATTCCTTTTCTCTTTTATAAGAGAGTATATTTAGTTTCTTTATTTAAACAACTAACAGATAGATCACGTTATATACTTTTATGCGTCATACAAATTATCTACAGATTATTCTAAAGAATGTCTAAGAATATCACACGATCTTTCTCAAAGAAGCCCTCCTATAAAATAAATATAAAAGCGTACATTAACATTAATAATAATGTATATTATATTAGCGTTTAACGATTAAGTAATTAGCAGTAAAATAGAAATCTTCCTGAATACAAGAACGAATATCTTTTTTTTCCCTTTTTCTTTTTCTAATAAAGTTAAATTAATTTTAAACATATGAATGTAGTGAATTCGCCTCGCATAAAGGATATTAAGGAAAACCGAATTTTTATTACTACAAATTGTTAAAACTCAACTATATCTTATTAAGAATAAACTTGTAGAGTGGGGAGTAGAGCTTACGCGGAGCCTTGCTGCCTTATCTCAAGGAAAGCGCGAGTATAGGTTCTACCAAATTTTGAAGAATTTCGATTGATTCTGAAAGAACACTCCCACACTCATTTTCAGAATATAAAAGGAGCTGTCAAAGACAGAAACTCTCTCTTCCTTTTTTCCGGTAAATTTATCAGTCACCCAGCCAGTCAGTCAGTCGATTATTCAGACAGTCAGTCAGTTAGTTACTTAGTTACAGTTACAGCTACAGTTATAGTTATACAATCAAGGTGAGAACTAGCCTCGCGCGGCATCAGAACCTCACTTGTCTTTTTTATTGTTTTGCTTATAACATTTACTTATTTCAATAAACGAAAATATTGAATCGAATTTATCGACGGACTCTCTAAATCTCTAATCGGTTATATACAAGTACACATACATATATGAATCTTCTCAGTGAACCGCATCCTTATCCGCACAACTTAATCTCCGATCCCCGAGTAAAGTGCTTAAATACATTGACTCAAAAACGGAGAAAATCTCAACAACATTAGACGTAACAACATCAAATGGCTGGGATTCGATAGATCGCACAATTCATGGATACACAAAAACAATGTTATTTGATAAAATTTTGATTCATATATTTTATTTCTATATATAAAAAATCAATATAAGCATATAAACATATATTTTTTATTACTTCCCATTCCCCTTCGTTTTGCAATATACAGATATAAAATACGTATATAAATGTATGATACATGAAATGAAAATATTAGTAATACTTAATAAATGATACTACATAAAATATAATAGCAATATTTATATATATGTAAAAAATATACATTACGTGTAAATTATAATAATAGTACATAATAGTAACATGTACACTGTATAAAAATATTTAAAAATGTAGAAAAAACATACACGAAGTGTATCGTCGAGTCCGGTACGACGTATCGTTTGTCGTCATATGGACTCAGAACGATTTTTTATTCGGATATCGTGTACTCGTGCAGTTTAGATCGTATACACGACGATTAGCGACGAATCATTTCGATCTCTTCGTTCAAACACCGCGTGTAATCGTCGAACGTTATCGCGCTACGACGTTACTCTTTACGCCTTTCGCTTTTTTAGTTTCTCTCTTGCCGTTCATCCTCACCACGTACATCTTCGCTCTGAGACTAACGAATTTAATCATTATCACACCGTTATTTTCGTCCTTCATCAGACCGGGTACTTTTTTGTTCGCGAGAGGCGTACCGTACGCGTTGTCCATCGGATAATCGCTCGTGTCGAATCTAGCGATATCGCGTTTCATAGTCTCATAAACGTCTTCGCACTCGACGCGGTATACAAGACTGTCCGTGTCGGTGTACATAATTTTACATTTGTCGCGAAACAGTGATAACATATACTCGTGATGAAATTCGTACAAGCAGACTTTCGATATGTCGAGTATACACATACCCACGTAAATCGGCTTGTTGAACTTCATCTCGAGTCTGCGCAGTTCGACGGCGATCAAATTTTCCGCAAAGATGGTACGGCTGTGGAAATTCGGTTTTACGATCATCATTGCCTTCGCGCCGTACCGTCCGTCCCATTTTGTTAATATGTAATATTACGTCAATGTGGTTGCGCACATTCTCCATAGTTTTACCCAATACCGCGTTGTTCATTAATTTATATAAATTGTTCTCAAAATCGTTTTTAATGCGAGTTCTGAAATTTGTATTGAGTTCAATATAATCGCGAAGCCATGGAGATTGCGCGAATTGTAGTACTCGATGAATCTTTGTTACGAGAAGACCGAGTACATTGCTGTTACGTAACGAGTACATTGCTGCAGATTGCGGTAGTGGATGATGTAACGCTGTTTATCGTACAGCGTCGCTAGAAGTTTAGCCTCGCGCTTATCGCGCGTCGGACAGAACGACAGATCAGTGTAGATGTTGGTCGTGTAGATGTTGTGGATACTCGAGATCGACTTCGAGAATGTAACCGATGGGTGACGCGGCGGGCAGAACGACAGATCAGTGTAGTTGTTGGTCGTGTAGATGTTGTGGATACTCGAGATCGACTTCGAGAATGTAACCGATGGGTGAATCCAAAGCAACCGTACTCACGTCAAAGTTCGCAGCGTCTTCGACCCATCGAAATTCGGTGTATGGCAATGATTGACACATCGCCCACCCATATAATTTGTTAACATCGTAATATATCAAGTACGACAACGGTTTCGGTGAGTCGTACGAACGCATGTACTTGTTATTAACCTGCGCATATCTGCTTGAACATTGACTAAGGCCGCGTATACCGCTCGATGAATATGATCATGTCGATGAGTAACTCAAATTTTATACGCGTTTGATTTAACATCACGTCCCACGTAAAATCAGGCAATGTATAGTAATGCGTAGGATCGAGACCGTAATTCGCGACTAACTTTCGCGGAAATTTTCGAAAATATCGGCCAATAACAAGACATCGGGTTTCAAGTACAGATCATTGTACTCGCCGAGCGTTTGAATGGAGAATTGCTTCCAGACGTTCGCGGCGTGAGCGTAATCGTTCTCGGATACTGTATCCGTTAACGAACTGAAAATGATTCGCGGTAGTAATCGCGTGTCCCGTAATTTTTTGACGCAGTCGTATTTCAACGCAACGTATTCGTACGGAAAGACACCTTTACGAGTCAGTAATTCAAATTCTTCATCCATAGTGTTGAAAATTTGGAACGTATGATTTTTAATTTGTCTCTGCTTAGAAACGATGCCAATTTATCGAGGCTTGCAATTAAAAATTTGAAAGAATCAATGAACCGTAATTTTATGCATTTTCGCAAGTCTGCTCTCTCGGCGGTATCTTGAACATTGTTTAGTGAACGAAATATATTTTTCTTTGGTTATCGATAACACATCATCCTTCGTACGCGGTAGTAATTTCTTTATTTATAAAGTGTGCGTCGTAGCCCGATAAATTGTGAAAAACGATCGGAATATAAAAATTTTTATAATTAAGATTGCAATTTGCATGCGCTGGATCATAGTATCTACCGGTGAGATGACAATGATCGCGAACCCGCGCATCGTCCGGCGCGAACGGTTTCTCGCAAATATGACAACGCATCGCGCTACGATACGCCTCCATTGTTCTTTCGACAATCTTTCCATGGGCACGTTGGCGGATACGATATTTTTCACTCGATGCACCAAATCGTTGAGTTGTCGCGCGAATCACGCTATACAGTCTTTATCGCGACGGAATCGATATGACGATAACGTCGTTGTACGAACATCATAGTCATCATCTTATATAGAACATCTTATATTAAATCGCAGTACCTTATACTAAATACCTCATGCCGTTGATACATGTACGACGCAAGTCCTTACTTGTCAAGTTCCATCTTCCGTAGAACGCACTCCAAGTCAGCGTAGATGATGAATGGGACGCGCTGCTTATTGCAGTGGTTCTCAAATTCGAGTCATTTGTCGTTCCACGTTCGGCAGTCGGATAGTGGAGTTGTTGATCTTCTCGCAGTCCATTACGTGCGACTCCAATTTTTCGTTCGTACTGAAGTATCTGAAAAAAAAAATTATTATTATTATCATTATTTTATTAGTAAGACGGAAAATTATAATAATTTTTTCATGTATACTTACCGATCGCAGAAAAATTTCTTATTCTTTTTCCCACTAATCTGTGAGCTCACGAGACGGGATAGATTTTTCATCCACGCAAAATGTCCAACACCGTCATTGCGTGGATCTTGCACATACATTACGTTGACATGTTTCTCCTTTTCATTTGTGAGTCGCAGAGGAAGAATCTGTTTATTCTCGATCATATACGTTGATTGAGCCGCGTTCAATCATTCGAATTTAGAAATGTCTTTTACATTAGAAACTCAATGTTTGTGAGATTCAATACTGTCGTGTTGCGGATACGTAATGCGGATACGACGATTCGTTATACTTTTTAGCCGACACAGCGCGACGCCCACCGACCACGCAAAGCACGCATTGTCCGTCGTACGCACACTGATCACCGCTCGTTTCGTCGCTATTTCCCACGGCACTTTGGTGTGACATCTCGCGCGCATGGGATTTAATTTGTTCACATTGAAAGTCAAATTCAATATACGTGACAATGCCCACCCGCTGTCGTGTTCCTGGAATTCTTCGAGCGATGCTAGGATAGGCTCGATGACACGCCGCTCGTACCACTCGCGCAAATCGGTGTATCAGTATATCTCGCTGTTTTTTGTAATTGTTCTTATTAGCACGTTTATCCTTCGTACCGAACTCATCATTGAACGCGGTGTTCACTTTTACACTACCGTGTCTTTCTATAGTGTCTCGCACACGCTCGAGCACTATTTCTCTCGCGTCTTCCAAAAACCGCCGCGGCTCAATATGATTAGAGTTTATCACAGCACCTGTCAATATATGGCTTTCAAACGCGATGTCGATCTCTCAGACGAGAGATCTTTCGTCGCGACTCGCGTACTCGCCACTCGTGTACTCGCCACCAACGTGTACGAAACGTCGCTCCAATTGCAATTTTGCACCCGCGAGTCGCGCGACCCTCGCCACCACGGATTGTCTGCGTCCAACGGTGAGATGTGGACGCTTGGCACGACAAAGTTCTTCGAGCTGCTCGATGCACTCGTCGCATCGTTGCCACGCGAAACACTCCACCAGAGTAGCGACCTGGCCGCACTGCTCCAGCAATTCGCATTTCACTCGCTTATGATTTTCCATGTCTTTTTTTACAATCTTTAGATCACGTTACACTCTTCCACGGAGCACTTGCACGTAACTCGTTCACACACGTTACAGCACCGTGACATATCTAGAATGTCATAACGTTCTAATACCTTTTCATTATGTTTGTTTGCGAAAGTGCACTGTTCACATTCAAAACATTAATCGTCGCATCGATCGAAAAACAGTTTTAGCGCAAGATCGCGATCACAAAACTCCATCCATATATTGTTAATAATCAGTAGTTCGATGCTCTTTTCATTACCCGCGGGAATCTTAGTGCATATGCACCAATCTTGGCTCTTATCTGCGATTTTCTTCGCTCAATAATAATCGTTCTTTTTTACATTGACATTTCTATTTCACCAATGTCTCTTTTCATACTCATCGTCCTTGTAACATTTGTCTCATAACCGTGGGTACACTTTCTGTCGCGCGAGTAAAGACTAGTCAGAAACGGGCTCTCTCATAACTATTCCATGTTTTCCACGTATATCTATTCTCGATCGCATAAGAATTGCACCGGCGATATATATTCGCACACCTATGTCTCTTTTTTGCAGATGTCGAGAACATATAGCACATCATCTACATTACAGTCTTCCCACTTTTTTTCCAGGGTTGTGTTTCGCTCACAATACTATTCGCAATAGTTTTTTTTTTTCAGTGTGTGCAGTGTGAGCACTTGTTGCACGGAAATATAAATGTACATTGGCACTCTGCAAGACCGACCGCTTAGCGCATCAATATAACCGATATCGTGCTTCCTTACAAGATATATTCCCACAACATCGGTGTCAGCCAAATGGATGCATACTGCACATACAGTTAAAGCACCACCCGTTGTATAGCACTGGATCGTGCATTTAGTACGGCCGTTCAGTGCACGGATTTTTGAAAACGGCACAAATTTCTCTGCGTAATCCGTATCGTGCTCGCTCAAATCACTAGCATAGCCATCGTCTGATAACATTTCTTCAGAATCTTGGTCCATTATTTTTTCAAAATCCATTTCTTCGAGCACTTCGAACACTTCGTCTCTATTATTCGCGAACTATTCCGGATCTACGTTTCGAATATACTCGATTACGTTGGTTATGTTCGCACGATGGTTAGCCATACTTATGCTTATTGTCAATAACCGAAGTGACCGATTCGTTCGTCTTCCAGGATACCAACTGTGCTGTCGAGCACTTGTGATCTATTATATAATATATTACATATTTTATTACGTGAACTCCAAGATTTCTCCGTTTCGTGAAAATTTCGGCAAAAAGACAGTACAAAGTATCAACATAAAACTTGAGCTTTAAGTCATCGATCGGCGAGCGTGATAATATTCAAAAAACGTGCCATTAGAAAATCTTTCCAACGATATTGGAAACATAAACAAAAACATAGATCCTTAGAATCGCGGCAATAAAATTTACGACAAAGATTACAAACCATATAGAGAAAATCCTATTTATACACGATCGGTTCAGTAAGTACAAAATCTAAATGAATCTTCTGTAGATAAAGACTCATATTTCCAAACGTGTAAAAGCAAGTTGAAGAGTGTTTTCTCGTCAACAACAGGAAGTTGGTAAAATAAATGAGAAATCACAAAGCGTAGCTTTTAGTTTTTTAGATTATCGATCGTAAAATTTAAGTAAATATTTTCTAGACGAGAGAACGCAAGTTCAAGTAATAAAAGAGAAATCGATGACAAAAAAAAAGATGCGTTCGACTTGAAGTACTCGCGAATACCTGTACATCCTGTCTTCCACATTTACCGCAGAAGAGTTATGTTTTTTATTTAGCAGCCGAAAAACATTAACGCGTGGAGACATGTCACTGATCTGATAGTATAAACAGTATATATTGCTTTTTTCGTTCAATAGTAGATATTAGTTACGAGCGATAAGATATAGATCGAGTAAAAAAATATATACGTCGAAAATCGACCGAGCGCAAAGGGCCGTTCCTTGTCCGCCAAGTCCACTATCGAGGCAAAAAGCGAGATATTGGGAATGTCCTGGTAAAAAAGCATCAAAATCGTGTTGCTTATCATCAACGTCATCAATGTCATCAAAATATAAGCCATAAGGTATCTTATTTAGAGTGACTAATACTGATGCACTTTGTTCTCTTCTGAAAAAAGCGAATAGTGATTAAAAAAATTTTTCGTTCTCTTTTTCCAGAAAGCGCTGCTAGCGATGTTTGACCCACCGATCGCATTCGCACGCTGTGGACCACAAAAAAAATATAATAAAAAATGAGAAAAAATCAGTGTAATAAGTGTGAATAAAAAATTTTTGTTCGCATTATTATATATTATTATGTATTTTCTGTTACTCCTTTGTCTCGACGCGCTAGGAAAAACTTTATTAAAAAAACTGTGTCGAAAAAACTGTGTTGAAAAAAAAAGGATACTTGTACTCTATTGATTCCTTTCTTCCATCTTTTCTCTAACATGATCTTAAGTGTTTCATGTGCAGCGCAAATGATAGCCTCGTTATGACAAAGAATGCTTCTCAGCGTCAGTCTTTGCTGAATCTTGTCCGCGCGCAAGACTAACAGAAGAGTTTAATATATTGCAACATGAGTGATTTTTTCCCCAACGTGCAAAAGTATTTTACCATTAATGCTAAATAGTAAAATACTTTTGCATGTTTAAGTGATTGGGTGATAGTGAAAGTGATAATATTGTGATTTAAAAAAAAAATTTCGTCAAATTTTCCAGGATATTTTTCATAACAACGATAAGTAATTTACAGGATTTGATTAGGATCCGTTACGAGTATCTCGTTGAAGGAATAAGTTTTTTTCTTTTTATTTGTATCAAATATTTTAGTGCTTCTAACGTCTTTTTACTTTTCTTTTTTCCAGTACCTTATGATCGATAACGAGCCGCAGATCCGGTTACAGTTGCGAAACGAGGTAGGGGTGCAAATTATCCTCTCAGTAAGTATAATAAATAGATTTATTTTCTAATTCACTTTTTATAATACTTCTTTTAAATTCACTTTGTCCATTTTTCAGAGTGTACCTCGTTATTATATTCAAATAAAAGGATTTATCAATATCGTCGCATGGCAAATGGTACGAGCTGACAGACAGCGGGACCGGGAGGAACAAGTTAACATATGGGAGGAAGATGACTTCTTCCTAGCTCAACTGTTCAGCCTCCGACCGTACAAGCCCGATCCGGAACCGAAAGATTGGAATTGTAAGTATTATAAATTTATATTATATGTGAATTTCTCTTCTTATATGTTGCATGCTAATGTAACACTTTTTGTTTTACAGAAACGATGACGTCTCAACACCATATGTTTAAAAAATTTTTCATTTTTATTTTTATTTTTCTTTAAATTAACATTTTTTTAATTTTTTATTTTCATTAAAAAAAAATTTTTTTTTAATTAAAATTTTTTTATTTGTTATAATAAAATTTTTATGTGATGTGAAAAAAATATATGTAAATTATATTACTCGGATTTCGCATCTGTTTATTTCCTTCTTTCCTTCTTATTTCCGTACTGCTAAATTACGCACGACGGCATCTTCGCACTAGACGGTACTGTCACGACCGTATTAAGCGTTCTCTTTTTAAATTATTAAATAAAAATGTATGATAAAATATTTTCGCGTGCAAGAAGATATAAAGAGAGACAACGCGGCGGCGAGAAAGATGACGAAATATAAAAAAAGAGAGATGGTATATGCGGTAAGCGTATGCAAGCCTTTGTTACCGATGCATTTTTGGAGAGAGAGCGGCGTTACGAGTATCTCCCGCACCTACGAGTATCTCCCGCGCCCCACGCTCCCCTCTAGCCCCATTAGAATTCGCCTTGCTTTACTACTACTTTTGCGATCTCAGACAGTATGATTCGTTTCGTTAACCCTTCGGTAATCTCAACATGTCGAATAGCGTATTGTATCATCCGGTGTATTCCACGAAATGCCTAAGGTCTTCAACGAACGATCTGTCTCAAATTTTGCGTGGAGCACGCTAGTTGCTAAATCTTTAATGATTCGCTAGTCATTAGAAGCTCACTGCCTTATAGTAAAGCCTCCCCGAGATAATAAAGCGATTATTTCGTTTCTACGGACTTCATTTCACGGATTTCATCACTAGTGTTTGCTCCAGTCAGCAAGTCATCCACATATAAATGCTCTTTAATGATTTCGATCGCCCTAGAGTAGGCGTGACGTTCGTCGTCAGCGAGTCTCTGAATAACATGGAGAAAAGGTGATGAAGAAATACCAAACGCGAGTATGTCAAGCTGCAACGTTTCAATCCGATTATTTCTGCGAATCCGCTGATATCAACATCCTCATGTCGATAATAATATCTGAAGATATATTTTTTCGATATCAGCGGTGATGACCTATTTGTATACGTGAAATCGAACTAAATGTCCAAACAACTTGTTCTGAATTGTGGGCCCGACTAAAAGCATATCGTTTAATGATACGCTGCTACTCGTCTTAGCTGAAGGCCGTGAGGCGTCGAATACTACACGAACCTTAGTCGAACTTATTTCCTTAATGACCGCGTGATGAGGCATATAATAATCGTCATTCTTCGGATCTTTAACTATATATAGTTCTCCTTTAAGTATCCGTCCAATATTCGTATATTCATATTTTAAATTTGGATTTGCGTCGAATTTACGTTCTAATGAGCATCAAGCGTTTAAATGTCATGCTTCGCGATTCGCCGAGTCGGTTTGTCGGATTTACGAAATGGCAATCGAACTATATATCGTCCTTCACTGTCGCAAGAAACAGTCTTTATAAAATGATCTTCATATTCGGTCTGTTCCAGAGATTGTGATTTATTTATTACGTTAACTTCTTCGATCGTCCAGAACTTCGCTATTTGATTCTCGTCAAACTGCACGTTTCTCCTCCGTTTTAGAATTGCGATGGCGTTTCGCCGGCAACCAACGTTGACGCGTGAGACGCGTTTTTTGAAGGTATAATTCTCTTCTTTCGCATGATAAATTAATTTAACCAATTGAGAATAAAGTTAATGCAGCAGCGGAACCGATTATTAAGTCGATAGAACAAATGGAATTCCGGATTCGCCAGCCTTATATTTGCAGATATTTTTATCAAATTGGAAAGATTTCGGATAGCTAAATCGGTTATGGTTGGTATTGTCAAGCAAGATAGATTTTTGCAAAAATTATTGCGTATTGATCGTACTGTGACTACAATGCCCCTTGATTCGGTGCTTATACTATTTATAGCTCCTATCGAGAACGAATGCGTGGGAACCGGCATGTCTAAATATCTTACAATAGATTCGGAGATAAAATTTGCAGTGGCGCAAATATCTAACAGAGCTCAACATTTTATGAGTTTGTTCTTACGGTCAGTAACATACACCATCGCTCGTCAATAGCTGCGATGTAAACACGTATGAAAGAGTCGCGAAACTCGTCTCCTTATTGCCGTACGAATGTATAATATTAGTCATTCGGCCTTATTAGTAGTGTTGTTTGATTTTGCTGCAGTCGATTTATTCACCGTCGTATAATTATTTGTGCGCAATAACGTGTTATGCTGTTTTTGATAAATCTTAGTTAAAAAATTTGCATGGACTGTCGCGATGAGAACGTAGACAATTATAGCACAACTTCGCGTTTTTTACCGCTTCGATACGTTTCTGTACGGATAGTTGTTTAAACGGTCGCATAAGTAAAGTGGATAGCGTTAAACTTACATATTACGATTTCGTATTTATCATGAATGTATGATTCGTGGAGTGATTTCGCCTTTTTTTGCGGGAGATTCGCCCTTGGCCCTTTCCATATCTGTTGCCTTCACCTTGTCGCGTCTTGATGCATAAACGGCGGTTCTATATACAAACTCATACATTTCCTCGATCTTCGGAAATTTGTCTCTCTCAAGTGTTGCCTCCTACCTTCTTAACGTCTCTTTCGGCAATTTATTTTCCAACAAATGGATCAACATCTCCGACCCAACGGAAACTCCCAAAATATTTAACGCGACATGTTGCTGCATATCGTCAACCAAACGAGTTAAGCACGTCGTATTCTCTCTTTCTAGTACCGTAGATATCGTAGTATATCATTTAATATTAACGAAAGGTGCGAAATCAAAATCCGTTTTACTTCATATAATCTTTCTAATAATTCCCACGCTTAATGTAATTTATTCCGTCGATTTCAAAAATTCTTATTTTATTAGCTGCTTCATCTTTCAATGCTGATTTCAAGTAATGAAACTTATCGACATCGGATAAATCTAATTGTGAGCCTATATTAAGGAATGAAATTTTAAACGATAACCAGTTCTCGAATTTTCCATCAAAAGTGGGAAGCGTTGCCTCAGGCTTGATTCGCCGTTTCCTTGCAATCACTCTATTTTCTGAATCATCGACCCAAGTTTCGTCACTGATGCCATTGTTCGAAGTGTTCGAGACGTTTATAAGATTTTCGACTTTACTTGCGATAGCATAAAACCGTTCTTGAATACTTAAGAACTCTTCTTGATGCGAATCATTCAGATCCGTCACCGCGAGCTCGTTAAATTCCTTGAACGCATGGTACAAATGCGATTCGCATTATTTATTGCGTCGCGTTATCTACTTTGCCCTTGAGGTTTGTAAGGAAGGTAATTTGACTTTTCAAGGATGTTCGTTTCTGAACGAATAACTTCTCTCGGCCATTATCACGTGTGATTTGACATAAAAATGAATGACTTATGTTAGCGACAGGACTCTTTACGTATAGGCACCGCAATCGAATCTCGCTTGCTAGTAAACCGTGTCACCGATGTTAGCTACTATCCGGCTCGAAGGACCAATGTTTGCGTCAGTGCAATCTTAATATGACACTGTAATTTCGATTTGAAAAAAAACTATTTATTGTCTATGTACACTGTTCTGTTTATCTTACAGTTTCTCAGTTAGTTATCACTTAGTTATTGTTAATATTATTTCGAATGCGCCTAGGGGCTGTCACCCTGAATTGCCTAGTCGGACACTTTCGCGCATACGCCTGGGGGCTAAAGCCCTGGTTCACGATAACTTTGCGACGATGCCTAGAGGAAAACCCTGAGTCACGAGGATAATACTTGTGGACATTAAAATCGGATTGACTGGAAATGACTTTAGTACCTTAAACGTACGGACTCGCGTTCAATCGACAGAGTTACTACCTCTTCGTGTTCTCTCGAAAGACTGACTTCTCCAAATTCCGTGTGATCCGATCCTCCTCATATTCATCTACGATTGATGACATTAGAAAATAATAACACATAATGTCACGACAAAATTCTAATTGTGCAAAAGAAGTACTTGAGATTCATCGTTTAGGTTTTTTGCTGTAAAACAGAATCTGGAAATTCTTGTTCTACACTTTTCTTGATATGACAACTGGCGTTGTAACATTATTGTATGAAGCATCTTCACATAGAAAAGAACATGTTTATTTAATTACAACTCCCGACTGTTGAATTTAATGTCAACTAGATGTAACTCTGCGTTTTTAAGAATATTATTGAATTACTGAAGATGGCCAGATTGTGGCCGAAACGTTTAATGTTTTAATTAATATAATAATAATTAAATATCACAAACTATAACTTGTGCTGTGGTTTTTTATGCTCTTATTTTTTATATGTTTTAATTATTTTAATATTAATATTTATTTTAAGAGTTTATTTAACTAGTTCAGCCAGTACAAAATATTTATAAAATATTTTATAATAATATTCTATGAACATTCCATCTGATGAATTTATTTTCATTGTAAAATTCATATTCTCTCTCTCTTTCTCTCTCTCTCTCTCTCTCTCTCTCTCTCTCTCTCTCTCTCTCTACTTATTTCTCTATAATTATATAACATATTATTTCT
>NW_011627585.1:51281-69234 GCF_000204515.1 Acromyrmex echinatior | reverse complement strand
ATTCTCTCACATATATACCCTTTTATTTGAAAAATTTTCTCTCTCTCTCTCTCTCTCTCTCTCTCTCTCTCTCTCTCTCTCTCTCTCTCTCTACTTATTTTACTATAATACTATAAAACATCATTTTACTATAAAACATCAAAAGCTTTAAATTTGAAATTACTCTGACACAAAGCATTTTTACTGTTTGGTCTATTTGAATATAATCTTTTCATAAAATCTGTTATTAAATTGAATTTTCTTATAATTAATTTATTTTTATATGTATACATAGATGTACTTCAGAACATTCAATTTTGGCTAAGATACATTAATCATTTGATTTTATATAACGTAATTATAAAAACTTTAACTCATGATTTCATTTTTTTTTTGCATTTGAACAAAGAAATAGTTTGAATTTTTTACTATTCACTCACACAATGAAGATTTAATTTTTTTATAATATTTATTTATATTGTGTCCAACCTCTGATATGAGTTTAGTAATTTTATTTATATTCTAATGTTTGACTATATTTTGTTTTTGTTTGACTATATTTTGGTTGCTGGTTTAAAACTTTTAAAGTGCACGTAAATTTAATAATTATATAAAAATATGTTTGCTCTAATATGTTTATTATTAATTTTATTTTAGAAAATATATATGAAAAAAAAAAAGAAAAAAAAGAACGTAGGATTTAACCGTGGGATCTCCAGTTTACTGATCTTGCACCTTACGCGCACGACCACGCAGAGTTCTTACATATTGCGTTTATGAACGTGGTATATACCACGCATGGCAAATTATAAATAATTAATATCTTGTAAACTATCGCGTTTTGAAATCAATTTTGCTATTATACAATAATGAGAAAGGTATATAATTACTAAAATTTATTAAAACTTATATGTTATCTCGAATGTCATTATACTGATATACACCGAGATTGCTGAGAAAGCATTTTTGGTCTTCGATCGCTTGTACAGCGACCAGAGCGAGAACATCGGGCTTTCGCTCTCTTTCGCTGTCTCGTTCGCTCTCGCCAGGAGTCACATTAGTGTTCGTACGTATATGAATACACAACCGCATAAGAAGATGGAGATTATACTTTCTGAAGTTGGCAGCCTTGAATCCAGAGCTTCAGGGTTCTACTACATGAGGTCTCCAAAATCAAATCGGACTTGGCTCGTTATTCCTGTCGACCCTTAAAGTTTTTTATTGCAGTAATAGAATTTGAAATTTAATACATTAGTATTAGCAGTTATTATTCGACATGATATTACTGGTCTTTGATTAAATTATACCTGATTCTCATGAAAATAGAAATCTGAAAATTATATTTTGTCTTAATAAAAATTTTTTAGAAATAGTGCACAACTCATTTGCGGATTAGCGATTTTATTACCAAATATAAATTTAAAAGCGAGTTATACATGAAATTGGGACTTATATGTATTCCTTGTAACATATTTCGAAATTATATTGTCTATGTGGTAATATCTTTTTATAAGTAGAATGAATTAGAATGAATGTCATCCATACTTTAGTATTTTATAATTATAAAAAATTCTATATTGTCTTAAAGAATGTCCAAAGAATGTCTACATCAGAAGCACACGCCATCAAAATGTCGTTCGGAGAACTGTTCTATAGGACTTTTTAAATAGATATACTTAATATTTTGGATAAATATATAGTTTAGGGGAGCCTCTTCAATAACCTTGACCTTGACATATGTTGTCAAGGTCATGACCCTGAATGATCTTGAGAAAGTTTTAACCGTCGGACGTCACTTGTTAAAAAGTTATAAACAAAAGAAATTTAAGAAATAACGTATATAATATCTCTTTTCTACCATATAAAATACAAATATTCTGCTTTAAAGTATATTTTACAACTTTTCATGCAAAGTGACTCCCACCCCACCTTCCCCCCAGTTTGAGCGCATTCGACTTTCACCTGAAGCGATTCCCACCCCATTTCCCCGCTCTGCTTGGGGATTCACAATTTTCATCTGAAGAAAATATAGGCGAAAGTCGTGCGCCCCCAAGCAGCGAGGAAGGTGAGGGAGGAGTCAAAATTTTCATTTTACATAGTAAATATGTGACGTTATTTTTTAAACTTCTTCTGTTTATAACTTAACGAGTGATGTCCGACGGTTAAAACTTTCTCAAGGTCACTTAGAATCATGACCTTGACAACATATGGACAAGGTTATTGGGGAGGAGCCTCCCCTAAACTACATATGTATCTTATTTTGATTTCTTTTTTTATGACACTACCTTTGATATCTTTTTTTCTGCAAAATAAACTTGTCGCCTTTTTTTACATTTTTAATGTCTTTTCCAGATTTCACAAATTTTTGCTATGTATTATTTTCATTATCATTTTCATATATTTATAAAATGATTTGATATAAAAATATTGCAAAATATACACGATATCTTTTTTTACATTTTTAATGTTTTTCTATTTAATATTAATTTCACGAATTTTTGTTAAATTCTTGTTATAATACACTTCGCAGTAATAATACACTTTATATTCATATTTAAATGATAATATTATAATAATAACAACGATAAGAGTAATAATAAAAATAAAAATATTTGAAAATAATTAAGAAAATTATGTCTTTTTAGTAAGTATAATATTTATCTCACTATAATATAATATAATATTTGTCTCACTTATTGTTACTTACTTTTCCACGTAGATTAAAAATATTTGTTGTATATTGATCAATCTCTATTAACTCATTGCGCTCTCATTCGATCTATACAAATACTACGTGAAGTTTGCGAGATAGCCACTTTCTTTTTTTATTCTCGTTCTCTTGAATATTTTTTAGTGACAACTTCGACAGTAATTAACACGAAGTGCTATCGCACGTTTTAAACGTTATAACATTTTTAATGCAATTTTTCCGTATTTGTTGTGCAATGTAGAACAGATGTGAAAAGGTGTAGAAAAGGTGCGAAAAAGATGTCAAAAGTGTGGGAAAATGAATAGATAACATAGACAAATAGATAGATAATGTAGGTAGGTGATAAATACCATAAATACCCAAATAAATAACATAGATAGATGAATAAATAACATCAGGAGGTGGATAGATAACATCGATAAGTGGATAGATATTATAACATCGACAGGTCGATAGATAATGTAGATATATAAGTAGATATATAAATAAATAATGTACACAGATGAGATGTGAAAAAAAGTGCGGAAGAGTTGCAGAAGACGTTGTGAAGACGTGCGGAATAAATGCAAAAAAAGTAATAAATGCCGATAAGGTTGGTGCGGAAATGGTACTTAAAAGGTGCAGAAAAGATGTAGGAGAATTGCAAAAGAGGTGCAGAACAAATGCAGAAAAGATGCAGAAGAGATGTAGAAGTGGTGCGGAAAAAGTGCAGGAGAGGTAAAAAAAGTTGCTGAAACGGTGAGAAGAGATACGGAGAAGTGCAAAATTAATACGAGATGAGTGTAAAAAAGATATGGTAGAGATGTAGACAAAGTGCAGAAAAGGACATAAAAGATGCGGAAGAGATGCGAGAAAGGTACGAGAGGAAAAACGTGTAGAAAAGGTACAATAAAAGTGTAGAAAAGATGTAAAAAATATGTGGAAAATGTGTTGAAAAAGTATAGAAAAGATGTAAAAAAAGTATAGAAAAAGCGCAGAAAAAAGTGTAAAAAAGTGCAGAAGAGATGTAGAAAAAATACAGAAAATTGCAGAAAGTGCAGAAAAAAGGTGCAGTAAAAAGGGACAAGATTTTGCGAAAACGACGATGACACTGTTATCTTAATTGTAAAAATCTATGTTTTTTTCCAATGTATGCATTTTTTTATAACATCAATTTGTTTAAACAAAACAATAATTTTTAATTATATAAGCGAGTTCTTTCCTGTAAAGGATACGCTGTAGCATTTTTTTCATGACATAGTATTATCCCCTTCATATATATCTATCTTCCTACGATTTATTCTTTGAAGCCTTTCTAAAAAGTATCCGCGATTTTTTGTCACTAGATGGTATTGACCATTAACACTATCTAGTAACAAAAAACCGCGGATACTTTTTAGATGACCCAATATAATGGACAAAAGTCTCTAAATTTTGCATGATTAAATCAGCTGAAATGGAAGATAACGGAGATTCCATTGGGACACCAAAGGACTGTTTGTAGAATTTGCTATTAAAGCTGTAGTATGTGGAGTTAACCAAAACGATTGCATTGAAAAATTCATCTTTTGATAAATTAATTTTCATTAAGAAAATGCCAATGATTAACATTTTTGATCACTAGGTCTACATGTATGTTTGTAAAAAGTAAGACGATATCCAAATCATGATATCAACACCAAGTCATTAGATAAAAAATCTCGCACAAAATCATAGGATGTTGACACTCGGTGAAATTGGCTGAAATTTGAGTATGTTATTGTTATGCTCGTGTTTTGCCGACGCCCATGGTATAGCGAAGAGCACGCGTTGCCGAGATGATTAGACATTCATCTGTCTGACAACAAGATTGTCAGATTTGGATGTGAGTCGACGCGTACGGATGTATTTCTTGATGACTCCATCTAACATCTTTTGGTGATCTGTTCTGCATTAATAAACACTTCTTGTTCTACTTTTTAACATTTGTTTTTAACTGTTGATTTTGGCGGTTCCGGAATGCGTCCGCGAGCGCGATCTCGTAAATCGACCGCGCGGGTGTAATATTTTGGGGCTTATCCGGGATCGAGAATCTCGACAGCGATTAATGTTCCATTCACCAGTAAATACGCGGAGCCGAGCGCACATGAAGGATTCGGAGAAAAAGACAGAAGCGACAACTCCGCAGACTATCCGACGTAAACCCGAAAACGCCGGAGACGACTCTGCAAGCCGTTCTCCGTGAAATACAGCAACTATGTGAGGAACAGAGACGCAAACAGGCGAAACTTGTGGCGGTTTTACATCGACAGGAGGTTTTACATGCGGAGATTCGTTCGCAGGAGAGCTTACGAGCAGCGTCCGCAACAAATAATCAGATAAGTCCCTTCACTCTTAACGGGCTCGCGAATTCATGTACTACTTCTTGCCGCCGGCGGAGACCGCTCCATTTTCGCGCGTGAATATTGTGATGTGCGTACTCCGTCTCGAGAAAAAATGGGTTTCAAGTTAAAACCAGATACGTTAGTGTGCCTTTACACGAATTCTTTTCTCAATTCAATTTGATCGCGCGTGCGAACGATTGGTCTGAAGAGACAAAAACTGTCATCTTAGTGTCGTATCTGAGGGGAAAAGCGCATGCGATTTTAGAAAATGTAGAGAATCTAGAAATTTTAGAAATTTTGCCGAACTAAAATAAAAATTAGAGTTGCGTTTCGGATAGAGTCAATTGGCACAGAACTATTATTCACAGTTTATGAATAGAAAGCAGAAATTCGACAAAAATCTGGCTATGTTGGGCGCGGATATTGAAAGATTGTCGCAGTTCGTCTATTCGGAGTGTGCACATCCGATTCGGGATAAAATTGTTTGTGCCCAATTTGTCTCCGCCTTATCGAATAACTTCATGAAAAGAACCCTCCAGTTGGAGGAAATGGAGGAATCTCTTAGACTAGCGGTTAAAAGGGCTGTAAAATTAATTCATGAAAATAATTTTGGCAATAAGAGAAAATATTTCAACGAAAAAAAAAGAGAACAAATTAAAGATAGTAAAGAAAAAAGGACAGAGAAAATAATAACAGGAATTTGTTTAAAACCAAAAACGATACGAAAGTCAGTAATAAGAGGGAATGTTGGGAATGTAGTAAGGAGGGTCACTTTTGCTCTGAGTGTCCGGGCAAGACGAAGACAAGGAATAGTCGAGCTGGTCGGGGCAAGCTCGACTAAAGTAGAAATAACTCTGAAAAATAATTATTTTATGGTTAACCAATGTTCTTGTAATGTTACTGACAATGTATGTATTAATGATTATTCTTTCAGGTTTAATAAAATTTAAAATAAAAATGATTGTGCTAACGATCAATATTCTTTGATTAATAATTTGTATGCTAATCTATGTCTTTTCAGGATGAATAGAATTAAGCACAATTTACGGGAATTTTGCTGTAAGAATGAGGCAAATAAACCTTGTATTTTTAGAATCGATATGGGCTCCGATATTTCCATAATAAATCAAAGCTATCGAATCGGATGTATTAAGATTAGAAATAAATAATTGCAATGTCAAGGACTCCATGGGAAAACAGATTATAGTCAAATATAAAACTATAGTCAAAGTTCGACTTGCGAAATATTTCCTGGAAGTTTCAATGTTAATTGCTAAAATAAATGATGATTGTATTTTAGGAATCAATTTTCTCAAATTATTTAATTTGTAAAATATCTTTGATCCCATTTTTCTCAATTTCATTTGCTGAAATTGATGCTAATTTTGATTGTTACCGCATTGAACATGTTGTGACGAGTTTAATGTCTTTATTTAAAGAAAACTTTCATTATTTAGATGAATCTGAAAGAAAAAGCTTTGCCAAATTTCTAAATGAATTTCATTATTTGCTAATGAGATTTTTGTAGAAAATTGTAAGTTCGGGGAGCACATAATAAACATGTAAGATCTTTTCCCCATAAAGCAGGCTTCTCAACGTAATCCAATGAGAGGGGAAATGAATAAAATTATTTCGGAAATGAAAGATCAAAGAGTTATTGAAGAATCTAATAGGATATCATTAGTGATGTTAGTTAAAAAAAAGGAAGGAACAATAAGGTTTTTTGTGAACTATCACAAGATAAATGCAATAATCATAAATGTGATTCCTACTCATTATCCAGTATAGACGATATCCTCAATCAATTAGCAGGTAACGTTTGGTTCACTATTTTAGATTTAAAAAGTGAATATTGGCAAATAAAAGTTCGTCTGGAAAATAAAGAGAAAACAACATTTTCGGTAACGGTTTATGGCAATTTAGAGTTATGCCTTTTGGATTATGTAATGCTCCTGCAACATTTGAAAGAGTAATGGAACAGATTTTCTGGAAGAGAATTTCTTTATAAAATTTGTTTAGTTTATCTCGACGATATAATTATTTTTGAAAAAAACTTTGAGGAAATGTTATTAAATTGTAGACAGATTTTTCTCCGGTTAAAAGAGGTAAATTTGAAAGTAAATCCAAAGGAATTTTCTTTAAGTAAGGAAATTAAATACTTAGATCATGTAATATCAACAGAAGGGATCACTACGAATCCAAAGAAGATACGTGCCATCTTGGACTATTTGACAAAGTTTGTTTCTGAGAATTAGGAGGATTGAGACTGAAGTTGTACAATATAAGCTGCGCGATAATGACTTTTTCAATTACACAGAGAGAATCCGAGAGAGAGAGAGAGAGAGAGAGAGAGAGAGAGAGAGAGAGTGATCTTGAGATGGATTCGTGCGAGCGATAAGGAGGAAAGAGAATCGGAGGACCTACATCGAGAAGAAGTTCGTCGGCGATCCTCAGAAATGAGAAATCTCAACGGTGGCTTCGCGACGAAGGCGGGTAAAGGAAAATTAGAATTTTTTTTTTAAGAAGACCGCCCCTCTCGCGGTTTTTGAACCATGGTTTTTCCGCGGTAGGCAAATGCCGAGGCGGGATTGGGGGTAGAGGTACTGCGGTACAGTCGGATCTCTCCCCTATCCAAAAAAAAGAAGAACCAAGTACTCAAGGCTTCAAGAGAAAAGGCAAGAGGATCCTAGAATTTCCTTTACGAAGATGAAGGGTTCCGTTTCTCCGGAGGATTAGCTATCCTTTCATTGATCAATGCGTAAAAATCGACGTTTCATATGTGTCTGTTTGTATATCAATGGTACATTTATGATTTTAGTTTTTCGCCCTTTCTCAGAGTTACCCGAAATGAACGACGTGGATGTAACGGGCGTTTCATTCCTTTAAGGTGCTTGATTTTTGTGAATTCTCTTGCTTCTCACATTTGGGGTGCTTGATATTTTTTTGTACATGGAACTTCACACGAGGAAATAAACATTCGGGTCGTAATAATCAAGCACTTCGCACATGAAAGGTAAATGAAATCATGCATTTCAAATGATACGCATGAGAGGAGTCGTAAAAATCTAGCAAAATCTAAATACATAATAAAAATGAGTGCATAAAATAAAATTATAAACGGCTATAACAAAAAAACTGGTCATTTTCAAACTTTATGCTTATGAACACTTTTGATCAGTGAGAACTATAACATACTAAAATTTCAGCCAATTTCATCGAGGGCCAAAATCCTATGATTTTGTGCGGGGTTCTTTAGTAAGATTATTCACAAGTAGAAAGCTGTTTTTTATGTAATCGTAAGATTTTTCTAAGTTAGCATCCAAAATTTTATATAAAAAGTCGCAAGATTATGTAAGGGATTCCTCTATAGGCAGTCTCATATTTTTAAATAAAGAAGCATTTTAGACTAAGAAAAGAATTACAACAAACGATTAATCTCAGAGTCTATTTATATTAAAGAATAGGAAAATGGTTTAAATTTACAAGAGTATACTGAAATGTTAGATTCTTTATACCCTGATTTATTTTAAAAAGAAGATTTTTTTCAAGTTTTATAGTTAATAATTTGTTTTTATAATTGTTTGACTTTTTTCGTTTTCCTTTTATTTATTGTATTATTCCTCAAGTTAGTAACGACAATTTCGTTTTGATCTCTTCACACACTTTTGAAATTACTTGTCTTATCTGACCATCGTCAATATGTAATGTAAGTTTATCCAATTTCTTTAATATTTTTTGTGTTAGTATTTTATGTCCTTTATTTTTTATGTTATTGTATTGTAGATAATGTAATTCGTTTGAGTATTCAGTTAAATACGACAGAAAAGTTCTATATTTATTATACAGGGTGGGCCATCTATTGGTACGTTTTTAAAAATGCGATCAAATGAGCATACATTGATATTTTTTATTAATTTTTTTTTTGTTGTGAAGCTAAAAGTATCCGCGTCAAGAATGAAAAACGATTTCGTTCATGTGGCTCCCTCTACTGGCCTTACAGTATGCCATTCGGTCACCCCAATTATTAATGACATTTTGGACTACCTCGGCGCCAATTTCACTCAAAACAGTCGTAATATAATGTCATCCACTAACATCCCTTTCTCACGAACTTTCCTCACCAATTTGCGTATAGCTCCTTCGGTGGGTGCTCTATCACGACCCATATTTCTTTTCAAAATTCGTACAGTTTCGGCGACACAGCACTGACTTTGAAAATAAGTTTTTAAAATTTCAAAACGCTCTTCAAGAGAAAACATGTTGTTTCGTGCCGCGGACGGTATGACTAATAAACTGTCAAAATTTCGGGTCTGTAGCTCGTTCGGTGTTGCCATACGACGAAATTCAAAAACGTACCAATAGATGGCCCACCCTGTATTTGACGAAATAGTAAGCGGTCTGAACTTATTTAAATTTACACAATGAAATTTTTTCAAAAACTACATTGAAGATGATTCAATAATAAGGATCGAAATGTAATTCTATTTCATTCTGAAATATATGGTATTCTTGCACATCAACAACCTGTGCTGGCTTGCATTGGCTTTCTACCTTCCTACAAAAATATACTTGACGGGAAATGCTACCACGACTCCTGATAAATATACAAATAAAGGATATATAAGTAGATGAATGTTATGCTGTATTAATTTATATACATCAATTGATATTTAGAAATGTGCTCTTGATGTATATCGGATGAACAAACATTTATGGATCTGCCAAGTACATTTACTGACGGATATGGTATATACACTGTACGTTCACGTACATATCGGAATGTCCATATGTGCTCTTATATGTACATTGTACATACATTTCGAAATATGAATAAATCGCTTTGTCATTATCATTTCCTAGCTTATTTAACAAATATCAACGCATGATTTTAACTTTTTCTAATCTTGTTTCTAATCTTCTTATGATTCGCAGCGATGATCATTTAACTATTCAACTAAGTGACAATGATGCTTCGCAAGTTTGAATTTGAAGAGGTTCCCGTAGCTGCGGACTTAGATCTTATTCAATGTGAATAATTTTTAATTTTATGTGGACATCGCTGAGAATGGCTTGAACTGAAGCTGAAACGTTTGATTTCATCATATTTATTGTAAGGTCTTCGAAATACATTATTAACGTACAACGCTTTAATTACTGCGTCTTAATTTTTGTTCTCAATTGTTTGTCTGTTAATATATGTCATTGCTTAATCTCTTTATGTATTAATAATATGTTAGTAAAGGCACAAAATTAAGAATAGTTATTGTAGTAGTATAGCGTTGACGATGACTTGCTCACATGCGTGCGATTAGCTCAACGTTAGTGTATTAAACTATTGTTCTAGGGATCATAGGTTCAAATCTCACCGATGATGTGTCTTCAAAAATTAATTGTAATTAATAAAACGTATAGGATATATATAAAATAATAAAGATAAATTAAATCAGAAAATTAATAATCACCATGTAATAATATTAAAAAATTATTTTTTTACTAAGATAAAATATATTACCAGATAGCGTACAAATATATACTGCATACACATGTAAACATAGTGAATATCAAATGGATATTCACAAGAACTTAAATACTACCAACTGCGCTGATTAGTCTGCGACTCTCATTACCCTTTTATTTTTAGCCCTCAATTTTATTGTTATTTATTATTTTAAAGTTTGAAAGTCCGATTTATATAATATTTTTCGTAATTTATATTAAGAAAATTTTGAAATAGTTTGGATATTAGTTTGGCTAATTTAATTGATATTCATAACAAACGTGGTTTATAAATCAAAACATACAAAAAGAGGAGCAGAGAAACAAAACCACAGCACTAAATATTGTTTGTGAAATTTAATAAATCATTACATTAATAAAAAATCTTTAGACGTTTTGGCCACAATCTGGCCATCTTCAATAAAATATCAGTAAAACGCAGAATTTACATACATCTGACATTAAATTCAGCCGTCAAAAATATAAATGTGAATAAATGTGTTCTTTCATCTTGTGAAGGTACATCATACAACATGGTTGCAGCGCCAATTATCATATTGCAAGTTATGTAGAACAAGAATTTTCAGATTCTAATTTAAAAATTAAACTATTATTGATACCTTCTAGTCAATTTTATGAGGATTAACAAATCGTTACCTATTTTACAGACAAAATGATGAATCTTAAGCACTTTCCTCACGCAGATGGAAATTCGTCATGACATTGTGTATTATTATTTGTCCATATCGTCATATGTTACCGCTATTTATATGTATGTAAAATAAATAAATAGTAATAAGTCTCTGTACGTATAAAACAATATAGTACACAAGAAGGGCAAAGAGCCAGTAATGTATAAAAGAATTTTAATTAGCATTAAAAATTCATATAAACAATTAACAACAAACGTTTCGACTTCAATCGAGTCATTTTCAATATAGTCTTGATATATCAACATCTTTCTAAATCAAAAATATGCACATGCTATTACAATATTATTATAATTTTTAAATATCAAATTTTTCATTACGTGTAGTATGCTGCCAGTCATTTTTATCAAGAATCAAAGTAATCACAAGAAAATTCTGGAAAAGTAACAGTGAACAAAAAGAATTAATATTAACTACATAAAAATGAGTAATAATTAGTATAATAATGTATTTTGTCAGTGATATCGGTAATGTGTTAAGAGTCCATTAATAAAAAAAGAGAAAAAAACGCAAGTAGATTGTAGTCCATTTCGTGGTACAATATAATAGTTTTTTTATTCTATAAATTATTTTAAGCAAATTTGCAAAGGTAACGAACATCTAACTTTCAGATAACGAAATGTCAAGAAAAAAAACATTTATCGAGAACGGAAACCGGCAAAATAGGGGGGAAAAGGAAAGAAGATATTAGGAAGGAGAAAGAGAATGTATAATGTTAGAATACAATTTAGGCAAAGACTATGTGTCATTTTGTCTGTTTATTCTATGTTTCTGTTTTTTAATATGGACCATTTCAGATAACTTTTTATTATATGAAGGCTCTATATCTAATATGTCCAGTTTATCCCATTTAAAGTTATGATTCTCCTCAATACGGTGGTTAAAAATCACTGATGGAGATTTCGAACTTATATCTAAAACATGTTCATGCAATTTGGTCTTTAATTGTCTTTTTGTCTGGCCAACGTAACTAACATCACAATCCTCACAAGATATTCTGTAGACTACATTTTGATTATGAAAGTGTCCCAACTCATCCTTTCCTCTCTTTATGAAATTTCTTAATGTGTTAGGAATGGTAAAAGCCAATTTACAATTAAACATGTTAACAATAGGTGTAAATCTTTCAGATATTATATTGACATATGGAATCGTAAAAAATCTTTTTGTGTCATCCTTATTCTTATTCAAACTACTATTAGGTGTTGGAATTAATTCGTAGCGTTTTTTAATGAAAGAATGTTATTTATTTCACATGAGCATTAAAAAATACATTAATGAAAGTACTTCCCATCACTTGTAAAACGCTACGAATTAATTCCAACACCTAATAATATTGTCAATATGATATTTAATTCTATTATGACTAGTCGAGAAAATAAAACGTAAAGGATATCCATTCTGTAAAAAAATATTAATAGCGTCAATCAAATTATTTTATTGGAATTTCGGATGACACAAACAAAAAATCTTATCCACAACTCCATAAATTACACCTCTTTTATAACAAAGTGGATGGTGTGAATGAAAATTAAGAAATCTACCGGAAAAAGTTGCTTTACGGTATATATAAAAAATAAGATTCCGTTCTTCAATAATCAATATGGTATCCAAAAAACTTACTTTTCCATCAATGCCACTCTCCATAGTGAACTGCAGTCTAGTGTGCAACGAATTAAAAATATCCAAAATATCATTAATACTCTCAGAGGGAGCAGCTAAGATAATATCGTCAACGTATTGATAATAAAATAACAGTCGATAGGGCAGCATTCCGATAGCCATTTTTTCAAAGTCCTGCATAACCATATTTGCAACCACAGGTAACAAGAGTGATCCCATAGGGCCAAATAGAAGAATTTAAAATTTTCTTTTCGAGTATGCTGCCATTATAGCAAACTATTCGATTATTCGCACAAAGTGCGTGAAGTGAGGTGATAGTGAACTATGACAAGAAACGATCTCTCTGTTACTATAAACGAAAAGATCTGACAGACAAATCCGGCAATTTTGGCGCTCAATAATAGCTTATGCTTTGCCTAATGGCAATAACATAGAGTAGTTACGTTGGTTAAAATTTTAACTAATTTTTTATAAAATACAATATATCGATTATTCTAATGGAGATGCCGAAAAAATTATGAAGCGATATCCACGATATTAGAAATCGGTCCGAGACCTCGGATGAAGAAAGAATTGACCAATCGCATTAGTCATGTAACCAATTTGTTCAAATGTAATTTGTTAATTCTTTCTCTGTCTGAGATTTTGGATCGATTTCTAGCATCATAGATAATTTTAATAATCAGGAAAACGTATGAATAAGAAAATAGAAAATTACTTCAAAAAGTAAGAGTTAGATTCTTATTTGGACATATTCAAAAGTAAGTGATGCAAATGCAAATATGAAATTGGCAAAATAATATATCATTGGGAGGCGCAAACAAAAACGCGACCGCATATTGTACATGTATAGTTGCAATAATTGCATAATCTCATTCTCTTTCTTTTCCTTGTAAACTCAGAAATTGACGAAGAAGCTTTCTTGCTCTTAGAAGATATAAATAACTTGATAACAAAAGGTTATGCGTTTTGCGTAAAAGAAAGGTTATGCGTTTTGCGAGTTTCCAGATCCATTCTTGGAATGTCAAAGTTTCGTGAACCTTGCAGTCCACTTCATCAGGGCGAGAAGCAGCCTGATACTGAGCTGTTCCTCCGGGCCGTTCCTTCTTTCATATTACACTACTTGTTGGAGTGGTAAAGGGAAAGAAGAGAATTGTGTGTGGACGGGGGAGGGGAAGAATTGGGGGAAATTGGTCGATCTTCAATAACTGGAAGAACGGTTTTCCATATTTTATTTATATTGTAGCCATTATCTCTATTTAGATTGTTAAGTTTACAACATAAATAGAATACGGAAAATCATTCTCTCGGTTATTGAAGACCCACAAATTTCCCCCTCCTCTCTCCCCCAACTCACAATTCTCTTCTTTCCCCCCATCACTCCATCAAGTAGTGTAATATAAAAGGGACGGCCCGGAAGAACAGCTTAGTATCAGGCTGCTCCTCGCCCTGATGAAGTGGACTGCAAGGTTCAGGAAACGTTGGCATTCCAAGAATGGATCTGGACACGGAGGAAACTCGCGAAATGCATAATTTTTATATAGAAAGCACCCGTGGAAGTCTCAAGAATACTTATTAATAGAATTTTTTTCCTGCTGACTGTTCTAGGTAATTGTTTCTCAATTGAATAATGCCTCTTTGCCTCTTTAAGCTCTATTCCTTTTAATACGGAGACTGTGTTTAATTTAGAATTTCAGTCTCTTATTAATAAACTAAGCACTTCTACTTTACAATTTTCACACATCTCCTGTTCACCTTCCCATAAAATATCCAAAGTGTGAGTTGTATTTTCCAACGTGCATATAGTATAATATGCTTATGCTGTCTTCACATCTTAAAAATTATAAATTTTATTTAAAAAATGATGTACTTTTGTTATTTTGAACAGTATATTGAATAAGTAAGGAAGGTAATGTATCTGAAAAAGTCCAAAGAATGATCTGAGGCAAAAAGACAAACTGAGACTTGCGGAAGAAATTATGAATTTACTGGAGATGTATAATATATGTAAGTACAATTTAATAAGTCTGACTTTTTAAACATTATTTATAATCAATATTTTAATGTTTTGTTAAACGTGTATAATCTGTAAATTTTTTCCCTTTATCTCTGTTCAGAATAACTCCAGCTCGGTTTATATAAATTCGAACAGAGATTGAGAAAAAGTTTTCTGGTGAAAGTGGATGGAAGTTATTGTTTTCTATTTTCAAGTGAATTTGGAAATATCTTTCTTTTTTATTAAATTTACAGAATGTTTAGTATATATCATATTCTAAAGAATCGAAAAGAGATTCTCTAGGCTTTGTATGACAAACATTGTTTATTAAATAGACTATTAGTAAAAAATAGCCTAAGAGCAAGTCAAATAGGCTCTAAGCCAGCTGAAATATCAAATCAATTTGAAGATAAGTGTTAAAGGAAAGTATAATAAATGAAAAGCATGTAAAATTTGTTTGCTCAGGTTGCTTTTATTGTTGTTTTATGTAAATCGTTCTATGTAATAACAATGTGTAACATGTGTTATTAGTCACCGAAAAAATGCAGGAAGTGAATGCAAAATCGAATTCAACCTTAGAAATATTATTGTTGTAAAGTGGACTTTAACTTATCAAATTAGACATAAGACTTTAAAATCTGCCACCGCTTTAGACCAAATAGCTAATTATTTTAACAAATAATAAAGTTTTGAAACAGCCTCTAAATTATATCTTGGTAAGTGATTTTTTTCGTATGAAAATCTTTGTGTCCGATATGTGCATGGCCACTACATAAACAGGATCCCATTTTAAAGGATCCACTCAAATATTTCAGAAACACCATGTTAAATTAAGAATGTTTCAGACAAAAGTCATATCCTAAAGGAAGCAAAGAAGTATCTTCCCGAACATCGAAACCACGTAAAAGACATTTCCACGGTAATCAATTCACAATAAGCAAGGCGAAACAGTTGAAGCAAGTGCAAGTGCAAGAAAACTCAATAGCACCAGCAGTGATCGTTTGGAATCCTTACAGATTGATTACTATAAATTTACTGTATTCACGGTTCTCTCAGATCTCGTAATTTGTTCTGAATGTAAAAAAAAGTGAAGTTTGAGAAAGCTTTGAGCAAAGGGAAAAGAAGAATCGGGACCTCGGATTCAAGCTTGTGATATTGTGCCGTTGTGGTCACCGAGATATAAATTCCGGACCGTTGATCAATACTGGATATGAATTAAATCGTATTTGTTATACGTCTCTTAGGTACTGGTAGGGAAGGGATTAATTTATTCTGTAAGCTCATGGATATTTGTGACGGATTATCTAAAAGTTCATACAACAACATTATAAAACATATGTACATTGCTACAAAAACAGGCAAGAGCAGCGCAGCTTGGATAGCACTAAAGAGGCTCGTATAGCCCGAAAGGAACAACTTTTGCAGTAAAATGAGTTTTATGAAGAAGCAGAAGGACTATTGTATGAGCCTGGGATTGCTGACTAGCCAGTAAGTTGATGAAAACCTTTCTACTACTCGAAACTTTAAACTCATTTTTCTCAAAACTATTTTTTCAAAATTAATGGGAAATCTCATTCAAAAATTATTGCACTAATCACTTTGAAATTAAGCACACATTTTAATAATATTTATAATTCCTAGTTAAACCTAAAAGTATCACAAAATAATTATTTTAAAGTACTTTTTCAGAGCAAAATTGAGCAAAAATTTTGCTAAAAATTTCTTTTTTTTCACAAACGTGTAATTTCTTCAATTTTCAATTTTTTTCACTTTTTTTAGGTTTAACGAGAAATTATAAATGTTAGTAACAATACCTCTTTTGTGTTTTTGTTTCAGACCATCACAAAAAATTGGAGAAATCCCGCCATTTGACAATTCGTTTCGCGACCTTCGGCACAGACTATACTGTAATTCCGCCATTTTTTAATTTTTTCCAAAAAAAAACGTTAATGTAGAAAGTAACAATAAACTGTATCTTAAATTTCAAAATAATCGGATGATCTTTTCTTTAAAAAAAAATTCACTAAGTTGCCTCGTTTTCATTTGCCTAAATGAATTTTCCCTCTCAATCACCAGATAGAGTCGTTCTTTGGTTCTTACGCGAACAATTGCATATGAGCAAATGGGATCGAATCCGGATCCACAGATCGAGTCAACCGCAACAAATCACTCAGCGCTCGACCTATAACAGTTGACGATCGAGCAATATCGATATAATAATTAGTATGTAAGTTTCACGGCAATGACTGCCATGCACCGTGTCCGTAACCGTTCAATCGGCACAGCATAGCGCGGCGTTACGCGAATGATTGTTATTTGTACTACGTTTCACCAATCAATTTAAAAAAATTATATGTTAAAGTAGAAAATCTCAAAATATTTTCGTGAAAATATAAAGGTGGTCACTAAAATACAATTAAAAGTAATAAAAAAGGCTCTGTATTAATAAACAAAAGGTAGTATAAAAGAAGGGCAAAGAGCCAATAACGTATAAAAGAATTATAATTTAGATAAGCAAACCTAATACATAAAATAAAACAAAACGTATAATAAATAAAACAATTAAAATACAATAAAATAAAACAAACGTTTCAACTCCAATTGAGTCATTTTCAATGCAATCTTACAATAATATAAATATCGTTCTAAATTAAAAATTCGTACATAATCTTACAATATTCTTACAATTCCTTAACAAAAAATTTCTTCTTTCTGTGTAATACGCTGTGAGTCATTTTTATCAAGAATTAACAAAGTCATAAGAAAGTTCTGGAAAAGTAACCGTAAACAAAAAGAATTAATATTAATCACATAAAAATTAAAAATATGATAATATACCTTAGTAAATCTGTTAAGAGTCCAATAATACACAACGAGAAAAAAATGTAAAATGTGGTCCATTTCGTGGTACAATAAAAAAGTCTTTTTCATTTAATAGGTTATTATAAGCAATTTCGCAAAGGTAACGAGCATCTGACTTAAACGATGTCACAAAACGAAATGTCAAACAGAAAAACATTATCGAGAACGGAAAACGGAAAAATAGGAGGAAAAGTATAGAAGATGTTAGAAAGGAGAAAGAGAATGTATAATGTCA
>NW_011627585.1:31719-50036 GCF_000204515.1 Acromyrmex echinatior | reverse complement strand
GTTACGTAAATCACCCGTAAGTTTTTTAGTAGGATCTTTAGTTATTAATTCATATGTATTTTTATCCGAAAGTATCAATTCCATCTTGGATATGTACTTTAATTTATTTTGAGCAACGGTGACATTGATAGAATTGAGAGATGGAATTGAGAGAGCTGTCCACCTGTTGTTGCAAATATTGTTATGCAGGATTTTGAAAAGATGGCTATTAGAATGCTGCCTTGTCGTCTGCTGTTTTACTACCCATACGTCGATGATATTATCTTAGCCGCTCCTTCTGAAAGTATTTATGATATTTTGGATGTTTTTAATTCGTTACATACTAGATTGCAGTTCACCATGGAGATAGGCTCACCATGGTGATGGAAAAATAAGTTTTTTAGATATGATGTTGATTATCGATGAACGGAATCTCATTTTTGATATATACCGTAAAGCAACCTTTTCCGGTAGATTTCTTAATTTCCATTCACACCACCCACTTTGTCATAAAAGAGGTGTGATTTATGGAGTCGTGGATAAGATTTTTTGTTTATGTCATCCGAAATTCCAACAAAATAATTTGATTGACGCTATTAAGATTTTTTTACAGAATGGGTATCCGTTACGTTTTATTTTTTCGACCATTCATAATAGAATAAAATATCACATTAATAAGTTTAATAATTTGAATAAGAATAAGAATGACACTGGGAGATTTTTTACGATTCTATATGTTAATACGATATCCGAAAGATTTATACCTATTGTTAATATGTTTAATTGGAAATTGGCTTTTACTATTCCTAACACATTGAGAAGTTTTATAAGGAGAGGAAAGGATGATTTGGAACACGTTCAGAATCAAAATGTGGTTTACAGAATATCCTGTGAGGATTGTGATGCCAGTTACGTTGGCCAAACTAAAAGACAATTAAAGACCAGATTGCATGAACATGTTTCTGATATCAATATAAGTTCAAAATCTCCATCAGTGATTTCCAACCATCGTATGGTGGAGAATCATAACTTTAAATGGGATAAAGTGGAAATATTAGATATAGAGCTTTCATACAACAAAAGGTTGATATCTGAAATGATCCAGATTAAAAAACAGAAGCATGGGATTAATAGACAAAATGACACGGAGTCTTTGCCGGATTTGTATTTTGACATTATACATTCTCTTTCTCCTTTCTAACATCTTCTATACTTTTCCTCCTATTTTTCCGTTTTCCGTTCTCGATAATGTTTTTCTGTTTGACATTTCGTTTTGTGACATCGTTTAAGTCAGATGCTCGTTACCTTTGCGAAATTGCTTATAATAACCTATTAAATGAAAAAGACTTTTTTATTGTACCACGAAATGGACCACATTTTACATTTTTTTCTCGTTGTGTATTATTGGACTCTTAACAGATTTACTAAGGTATATTATCATATTTTTAATTTTTATGTGATTAATATTAATTCTTTTTGTTTACGGTTACTTTTCCAGAACTTTCTTATGACTTTGTTAATTCTTGATAAAAATGACTCACAGCGTATTACACAGAAAGAAGAAATTTTTTGTTAAGGAATTGTAAGAATATTGTAAGATTATGTACGAATTTTTAATTTAGAACGATATTTATATTATTGTAAGATTGCATTGAAAATGACTCAATTGGAGTTGAAACGTTTGTTTTATTTTATTGTCTTTTAATTGTTTTATTTATTATACGTTTTGTTTTATTTTATGTATTAGGTTTGCTTATCTAAATTATAATTCTTTTATACGTTATTGGCTCCTTGCCCTTCTTTTATACTACCTTTGTTCACTAAAATACATATATAGTCAAAAAAATTCATAGAAAAGTCAAAAATTTTTTTACCGGTTTTTTTATTTATCACAAAAATCACAAAAAATTTTGTTACAGTTACTTTTTCTTCTATGTTTACCTTCAATATTTATATCATATATTTTTTTCATTAAAATCGGTCCAGCCGTTTTCGAGAGAAATCACTATTTTTAGTTTGCTTTTCCCTTCCATAACTCTCACAAAAATGCAATTTCAACTTTTGAGGGAATTTTACATCTCATAGGTGTCTACATTAATTTGAGCTCAATTGGTACGGGGCAGATTTCACATACTTATTCCGCTATACTCTTTTGATTATTTATTTTTTGATAAATAAATATTTTTTGATAAATGTAAAACATTAATAATTAGAAACGAGACCACTTATGTATGTACACCGGTTAACTACGAGAAACGCCACTTTCGGTCAAAGTTAAATATCGAACTAATTAATATGTTACGTCCAGACTGCACAGTTCTTTTCTTCGACTAGAATTTTCGTCATCACCATAAAAGTTATTAACAAGTAACACCATCTGTTTCTATCATAGGGAGTTACAATAGTGGCGAGTCGAATAACATTCGCCTTTTTAAGACTAATAATCCACTCGGGACGAAGTTGTTGGGTTAAAAATTTGAACCAAGTGCCGAATAGACGGACTTTATTCCGAGGGACAGAAGAAGTAAATAGATTAAGAATTACAAGCAGTTGTCGATAATAAATTACACATGTGGCTCTAAACTATTGAACATCCGTCAAATGATCGATGACGAAAGTTGTCTTAGACATATATGCCAGTATCGCATTTCACAACCGATATCCTTAATCCTAGATTAGACCAGTATCATATACGAGGCCTGCACTCGGCACCACTAGCTTGCAAATATAAAAAGAAGGCTTTTTATAGATAGACAGCTCCATCTTCGACACGAAACTCTGTCAGTTCGTGATTATACAAATCATCCAGCTAGCCGACACTCTGCCGGTCCGCAACCACTACACCGATCTTGGCGAGCCGCGATCAATTCGAGCGATCTTATTCGTTTACTTCGTGACTCAAGTAACCGAAGTTACTCTCCAAACCGCTGGATCAACTCTCCCCTTGGACAATTACAGAGACCTTTGACAGTCATTCTCAAAAGCGTAACCTTGCAGAGCAGCAGTAAGTCCCATCTCGACATATATATATATATCCGTATACTCATCACGAAACCTAACCCACGCTAAACCATAGTGCCATGCTTAAACCGTTCCTACAAAAGTTGGCTTAGAAGCCGGGCCTCCGTGAAGCGGGGACCAACTCTTGAACCAAGCATACCAGGAGCACCTTGAGAGCTCTCGAGATCGGAGTTGCCTAGCCGAGGACGCATTGCCTCCACCAACTTCGCCACCACTGGCTTCGCCGGCTATACCTGCTCACTTAAACGCGTTAGAGGTGATACCTCCTCCTTCTCCTTCACCTCCCTCTCGAACTCCTTCACCTCCTCTTCGATCTCCGTCACCCGCGTTTTCGGACACTCTAACAGAACGAATTTTCCCCGACATCCCTCCGGTAACACCTGATTCATCTGTCATTTCCATCCCACTTTCCCTCAGAGGAACTCCGTCTCCGACGACAGCGTTCCTAGAAGAAATTCTTCCTTCTAGATCCTATTTCCATCCAAGAGAGTGACTCGTTTGAGTCACTCATCAGACAATTTTCGCATCTATTGCCGCACCTATTGCCGAGGGAACTTTTACGGTCGGTCCTCATTATTTCGATGCAGACGAAATCCAGCATGGAATTACCGATCAATCTTCTCTGTATTCCAATCTTCCTGTATTCCAGTATGTATTCCAGTATTTATTCCGGATTCCGCCAACCCTTATTTAGTCCCGGTGGAATTCTTTTATAATCTCTTTCCTTCTTCTTTCGTTATTATCCAAGAAATAGAATGAACAAAAACCAATGTACTCTGTTTCCCCTGAATTCTCATTCTCTAATGATTTAATCCAACTAACGTAATAAAATTTTAAATAATTGTTAAATAGTCGTCAAATGTTAATTAGTAAAGATTATTGCATCGATTTGTAATATGTAAATTAGTTGTAATAAATAAACTTATTGAGGTATAACCTTGTTTTTTATCTTCTGTTTGATTGACAATGATCAGGAACAATAAACATTACTAATAATTTTATATCTTTCTCTCGTTCTTTAATTTTAAAATCCTAAAAACATCATAGTCGTTTAATCTTGTCCTTTTCAGAGATCGCACGTGGTCCATTCCCGAGTTAAAGGAATTAGATTCCTCGAAATTCTGACCGACGATCACACCGCTCGTAGAAAACAGATGTCAGCGTCTTTTCGGGACGTTGACCCATATTCCGGAAGCGAACACAAAAAAGGTGCGTTCGACTCGCTTCTGTGCGGATATCTGTGAGACAAGAGTCTGACCGCGTCCTACCAGATACCCTTACCATTCTCGCTCCTCTTTTCTCCAGTAGGATCATAAAATTAAAATCTCTACGGGTTTGAACGTAATAGATATATATTCTTTAAATTAATTTATCTTAGAAGTGTAACCATGCCAATTACAATTGGACTTTCAACGCAATCAATCTAAAAATATTAATGATCTCCCATATTTAATTAGAAATATCTTAAAATCTTTGTAAAGAATATATTGCAAAAAACATTATCTTGGCCAAGGATCTAATCCGGATCTCCAATATTCCGTGTGATCGTTTTCATCGTTGGTCATGAAGGCTTAAGTAATATTGTTCGCAATAACCAATATATATATAATAATTAATTCATTATTTCAACGTTATTTTTACGTTAGCTTATTGTATAAATTTATTGATTCTGCGCAGTAATTTTCATGCCTATCTCCTTATTATGTATCCATTTTTATCTTGTATTTATTTAAATTATCAGTAATCTGTTATTAATTTTATTTATAAAATATTTAAATTATTTTCCTTTCAGAAAATAGAAAATATCTGTCGATTTTTAAACTATGAAATTTCATTTTTAACTGTAATATTTTTAATTACTTTTAACCGTTGTAAATTGTAATTTTAATTTATTTACAATATTTATTTAAATTATGAACCGACCTGTGTTGTAGCAGCATACGTAGGCTGTACGATCATGTATAATCTCCAGATATGAAAGATGCACCATAATCCTTGTACCGCAAGAAAAAATGGTTCACGTCTACCATAAGCTTCCATTATTAAAAAATACGGTGTAATGATTAAATGTATTAGGCAGGTGATTGTAATCATAAGCGCAACAACACCATAAGCAGTGTTTATGAGCATCACTATGTCACATAATGATGCATGCACTGTCATCAATTGGGAGATGTCCATGAAACTTTTGCCATCTAGAAAAAAAAATTACTTTAAAGAAACATTCTAGTTTAAAGGCTTCACTTTTAAGATTACTTCTGAATCAAAATAAAAAAATTATCAATGCTATAATATAGACGAATCGAAATCATTATATCACTTCGTTTTTGAACTACGTTTTTTAAACAAAAGCTAAAAATAAAATATTGAGAATATAAATATAAACTAGAAAATGTTTTCAGATAACATGACAGTTTCTATAATGCTGTTTGAAATTTCATTTTTTAAGGCTTATCTCAGCCATATTGAATCGTGACATCATAAGCAAAAAATGCGACACACATTCAATTTTTTGCATAACATTTCTAAACAAAGAGAATTTAGTTGAAACAAAATGTTGAGAGTGCTTTAAAAATTGGTCGAGGGTATCCTTATCTCTACTAGTAGTCAGTAATAATCATAAAAAGCACGTAAAATATGATTACTGGTTTCTACTCAATGCGTATTCGTAGCCTATTATTTTTAGGAGCCTTTCCTTGACTATTTATTAATTGTTAGGGAAGTTAAGGGGATGTAGGATCGACGGCTAAATTTGATCGAGGTCGACAGACTTTTTTAAATTCCAAATTTGATAATAGTGACATTTTTCATTTATTTCTTATACTTATTATATATTATTGTATCTCGCTCAAACGCATCTATCCTTATCTAACATATTGCAACGCTATCTCTTAGAAAATCGAACACCTACTGTTAGACACAATTATTGCTTTGCTTACTATTCCGAGAATTTATTCAGCATTCGTATATACGTCATTTGAATATGATATAAATCTTACTATTAAGCTGGACCTTCCCATCAATGCAAATTGAATTCAGACATAGTTAAAAATTTAGTATTATTTTGTTGCTAATTAGTTGCTCTAGAGCTAATTATGTTGTCCCAATCATTTAGCAGTAAAAAAAAATGGGTGGGTCCAGCTTAATGACAAACTATACCTCCCATAATAAAAAAATATATACAGAGCTATAATATCAAAAAAACAAATACATCAAATTTTGTTGCTTTTTCAAAAACTACAGAGTTTGTTACTCACATGTTTTGGTACTAAAATGTTCCTTGTAACATATACTATCAAAATATGATCATTTTCAATTTTGTTGCTAACCATGGCACACGAAAAATAATTATGTGAAAACATGTGAGCAGCTAACTCTGTACATGTAGTTTTTAATCATAACGCTGCTACGCATGACAATGCAGTTTTGATTATTTATCGATATTTGTTTAATGTAATTTTTTTGATATTTCTTTGCAGTATCTTGGAGCAAAAAAGCAACAAAATCTGTTGTACCTTTTTTTGATATTACAGTTCTGTATATGTATATTTTTTAATATGGGGGAATCCAGGTTGCTATTATGTTAGACCCATCCATTTTTTTTATTGCTAAACGGTTGAAGCAACAAAATTTACTCTAGAGCAACTAATTAGCAATAAGATACCACTAAATTTTTTACTATGCCCGAACTCAATTTGCGCTGGAGGATAGTCCAACTTAATAGAGGTATAAATCTTTCTTTTGAAACTTTAAACCTTACAAGTGAACACAACGAAAGATCCCTCTCTGATTTAAATGAGGTTTTAGTATGTTTTATGGATAAAAATAAGAGATACGTATTTTTTTTATACCGGCTGAGCATCTTAAATGGGAGGAAACCTTGAAAAAGATCGGTCTTTTTCTTTCAAAGCGAATATTTTCGAAACTATACGAGATAGAAAAAATTTTTTGAATAAAAATTGAATAATTTTAAGAATACTTTATAACTACAATAAACAAATTTTTTAAAATTATTTATTTAATGCTTACTCCCACCTCCATCCTTGTTTTCAAAAATTTTTTAATTTTTACATATCGGAAATGAAAGAGCATCGTTAAAAATAACGATGTATTAAAATCTAGTTCCGAAAAGTAATTTTTCAGATATGAACAAAATTGCCTCTATATACGCGCTCTATATTCGACTTATACCGCGTTGGCTGCGCGTGATATCGACGAAGGCAAATATAACACAATTCGTCATAGTGCAGTATCAGTACAGCAATGTCTATTGAAATAAGTTTTTTAAATAATAATAATAATAATAATAATAATAATAATAATAATAATAATACCAACAATAGCGACTCTGTTAAATTGTTAAAATCAGTCAAATACTTTTGAAAATATATAAAAGAATGTACGAAATATTATGGGCAAAACTAAGCAGAAATAAAGAAATTATTACGCTTATAAAATTTTATTCATTTCATTTTTATCGTAGAGCAACTAATTTTAGTGATCAATGTTGACATGAATAATGTATTAATAAGGCGATGCTATGCAGAAAATAGATTTGCTGATTTTTGTCTGCGTACGTTGTTGATACATAAGTATAAAAAGGAGCAAATCGTTGCAATGAAATTCCATGCTTGATTTCGAATAAGTATACTGATTGCGGATGGCACTACGCTAGTAAGTATACAGTATCTATTTTTGAAGTTGTTCGCGTCGAATTGACAGGGAGCGAGGAAATTTAACAGCACAATTTAGTTCGTCTTAAAGAGATCAAGTAATGTAATTCAGACAACATTTTTTATTTAAACATCTCCAGATACAGACAAGGATCTGATTGCGCATTAAATCACACTAAAGAGACGTCGACGAAAATTACTTATTCGCGATTGTGAGACGAGCTTCTGCTAATATACGAGGCGAGAACAAAGAGCAAGAGCTCGCTTCGCTCGCGCTAATGTATAGACAATAGCCTTTCTAGAAGGGTCTGAAGGATTACGCGGCGAAATAACAATTTTCGTTTTTACTCGATCTTTCTAGAAAAGCCGTGCTTTTACAGTTTAAATTATTTGGCTGCTTTGCCTGTTTAACCGCAACGCGGCGACTGACAATTGGTTCTGAGAGGCCTCGCCGTCACCGTTCATTAGAGCACTGTATCGATTGATGAAGTCGATTCCGCATGTCATAGACGTTGGTTCGCATAGAGCACGGTAATTTTAAGTGCGATGATCATTCTTCTTTCGACATCTCACCCGCCTCGTCCGATGCCTCCTTACACTCAACGAATTTATGCGATCCGCACACAACTTCAGTGTCGCATGTCACTGGACTCTGCAAACGAATGACGGCGCGGTAATCGGTGAAACTACAGTCACGCACGAGCACGTGGACAATGATTGAATTGTCTAGTCAGCAAATGAGATTGCTAGAATTTCGCTCTCAATACGGATCGAGTGCCTCGTGAGTGTGGTCGGACCGCAACGAAAATGCCTTCAGACGAGAGAGCCGTGTGACTGGTGATTGACACCAGTCTAGTGTGTTGTGTTAACATGACGAGCGATAAAGGAAGATTTCGCGAAGAATAATCGCGACTTGTTGACAGCCTGTGTTCGCGATTGATCTCAATTTAAAGGAACCCTACGATTATTCTTTTTCATTGACACTATGCAAAGGATGGCCGTTAAGCTACTTGAGTATGAGTCTCTACTTTACAAATGAAGATTTTTAACAATATTAACGTACATAGGTATACTACTTCTGGATCAATTCGTGTTAATGCATATACATATATGCGGTATGTATGTATGTGTATGAGAGGGTCCGAGAGTGAGGGGAAATACGTTGCTAGACGTGATGTTCAAGGAAGGGAATCTGACGCCATATGGCGAGGGGACCGAGAAAGAGGGAATCGATGTCACTGAGCGAGGAAACCGTGGGAGAAAGACAGGAGACTGTTGTTATTCTCTCTCTTTCACCCCATTATAAGGTCCCCCTTCAACTCGTTGTGGCCCTATACTTACTCTCTACATGCTTTCTCTTTCTTTTCCTCCTGTTGCAGTCCCATACCTACCACATTATTCGCGCGTTCTCTTTTTCCCGTTGCAGTGCTTTTTCCCTATACCTACCGTCTTACTCATGCTCTCTCGCTTCCTCTCGTTGCAGTCTATTCGCGCTCTCTCTTCTTCCCTCGTTGTATTCTTCCCCTCGTTGTCTTTTCTTCTCGATTTTATTAAGATGTATTCATTTAATGATTTTTAAATAATATGACTTAGCGTCTAAATGTAATCATTATTTTTTTTATTAGGTGTTGGAATTAATTCGTAGCGTTTTACAAGTGATGGGAAGTACTTTCATTAATGTATTTTTTAATGCTCATGTGAAATAAATAACATTCTTTCATTAAAAAACGCTACGAATTAATTCCAACACCTAATAGTTGTGAGCTCCTTATCAACTAATATACGGAGTATGACGAAGGAATGATGTAGGGACAAAGGAATAATTTTATACATAGAGTAATATTTATTAATATTTATTTCAATAGTCACATTTTTTTATTCGTGTAACGTAAATGGTACACAATTTAATCCAAAGCTACCAATTCACATTCTATAAGGGAACTTTTATCACAAATATTGTGCAACATATTTAACATCGCGTTTATTAGTAACACATTCTTGATGTAAATATGAAATAAAATATTTAAATTTCTCATTCGTGTTATACACATTCTGAGATAGTCTTAAATATATATGCTCGACACAATGTTCGCGATCAAGCATGAAAAGTGAGGTTAATGGCATCATATACGAGGGCAAATCAATAAGTACCCGTGTTTCAAGACAGGCGACATTGCAAGTTGGTACTATATACTACCATCTTTCAAACGACGCCACAAAATTTCAGAGTGATTCATGCAATAGTCTTGATTTGACAGCAATTCATAGTGAGCGTGTTTGATGTTTCCCGATACAATGGAAAAAAAGCAATATCGATCTGTAATTCGTTTCTTATTTTCGGATCGAAAAACGTGCAAAGAAATAAAAAGTTGGATGCCGTCTATGGGAACTCTTCCATCTATGACAACCGTCAGGTATTGGTTCAACAAATTCAAACGTGATCGTTCGTCTGTTTTTGATGAGGAGCGCCCAGGCCGTCCGGCAGACGTGGTTATTGAGGAAATCGTTGAGAAAGTCCATGATTTTCGCTGATCGCCGAACGAAAATGCATGAAGTAGCAGAGGCTAGTATCATACGGAACGGTATTTAATATTTTGCATGATAACTTGAGAATGAAAAAGCTGTCGGCCCGATGGGTGCTGCGATTGTTCCGGCAATGCACCGGCTCACTCCTCCGCAGTCGCCACAGCCAAATTGGTCGAATTGAGCTACGAATTGCTGTCACATTCACCGTACTCTCCGGATTTAGCTCCCTGTGACTTCTTCTTGTTTCCAAACTTAAAAAAAATGGCTCGATGGAAAGAAATTCATATCCAATGAGGAGGTCACCGCCGAAACAGAGGCCTATTTTACAGAGTTCGACAAATCGTATTTTTCTTAGGGGTTAAAAAAATGGCAGAAGCGTTGGGAAAAGTGTATCTTCCTAAAAGGAGTTGATGTTGAAAAATAAAAACAATTTTTGTGAAAAGCTTGCGTCTTCATTACTAACACAGATACTTATTGATTTCCCCTTGTACAAACATTTATCGCATAATGATAATTTTACTTTGTATGTACAATTTACAAAATTCCACATTCAGACCTTGAATAGTTAAGGATGATGACGTAATTACAGATCGCAAGAGCTGCTCAATATCCTCGCGTCTGTCGATGCCTTCCATGTTGCGTGAGGCAGGATTATCCAGTTATCTCGAGTATCACCAATTGCAATTTCCACATGGGATACAAGTCCTACGCTGATTCCTATGTTTAAATATTTATAAGCCGCAGGCGTTAATGAGTATCTCCTTCCCAAGATGTAAGGGATATAGCGAGGTTTCAAATGAGAAGATACACTGTAAAAAGAAATAGAAAATAAGCGATACGCAGAAAAATATATAATATATAAAATGTGTGCACAAAATTTTTTATGTAATTGAACACAAACTTACTGTCACCTGCATGCTTCATTCTGTTGAATCGGAACGTAATAGTTCATAGCTTGAGATTTTTTTCTCGGAGAACTTAACGATAACTGTCCGCCTGAGAGACTGATGCGATAATATTGTCCTTCTTTTAAATAGTACTCCACATTTTTTTACATATCCCAAAATGGGGACTTTTTTTTTTAGATACTTCGAAGAACTCCATTGGAGTGGCACGTATCATAAGAATGAACTCTGATCATATCGAACCTTGTTTGTCTAAAGTGATCATATCAATCTTTCTAATCGAACCTTTTTATCGAACCTTTTTTTATTATGCCAACAATATAACAAATAACGTACATCTCACTCTACGTTCCCACACTCTTTTTAAATAAAAATTTTTAGCGTATCGCTGCAATTGCAAAAAATTGCCCTTCGAAAACGTTCAAACACTTTAAAAATACGTTAAGACACGCAGCATATTAAAGAAATAATGCGACAATCATAGTATATAAAAACGAAAAGATACACTCAGCAATCGAGTTTGAAGTTTCTTTGGTGTTATATCGGTATTATATGTTTGTGTATGTTTAATGAAAAAACGAATTTCGCACCTCATGAGAATGAAGTGATGAAAGAAGAAATAAATGATCAACATGAAGAAATGTCTGACCAGGAAATGTCCGATGAAGATCATGTTCTGTCAAATGATTCGTGTTGTCGTTTCGGCAGTGACATGGAGAACGATGATGATACAATTGAAATAATATATCAAGATTTAAATCGAGCTCAAGTAAATACCTTACGTCCTGTGAAAAAGATATGCTACATTGATGGTCATGGAAGATATTGCTCATCATGCATCGTAAGAATATATGATATCAATTTTCACATCTTTATGCCGTTCGAAAACATAATACCGACGTATGTGTGATTTTCGAAGATTATTCCTGTTTGGAATGCAAAGATTTTTTTTAAATGATGCCATGTAACATCCTATTTGCACACAGTGATACAAGATGTTGTAAAAGTTTTGTCAAAGATACAAAAAGATTAAAAAAATATACATTTTTCTCAAAAACTTTTTTAATGAAAAGACTGTGAAAAAAAGGATATTATAATATGGAGCAAACGGAGCGTAACAAACCACTCAGTTGAATACGCGAGAAAAATTTCTTGCGTGAGAACAACGATGCAACGATTTCATCGACGGAGGAACATAGCAGCATTAAACATCCGCGGTTACCGATCGTTGATTGCTCGTATCGCGCGACTCGAAAGTTTAAAGGATTCGGTGCGTGGACGTTTCATGCAAGTGGGTGCCGGATACAGCGCGGGACTCAAATGGCGCGAGATAGATATCGCGTTCGAAATCCGTATACTGATCGGCGCGATAATAAACTTTGGACACATCGAACCTCGCCAGTTTCTTGAAGACGCGAAAAAAATTGTGCTTGATCGTGTGCAAATTGTTATGCAGAAACATAACAATATTAAAGTAAACATCGTGTTTAATGATAAATTTATATCAGGTGATAAACGCGCAAATAAACATATCAGTATGAAAAACTATGAACTCTTTAAATCGTTCGATTTACAAGAATGGTACGCGTCGCGCATTGTCGAGCCCATCTCTAGCATCTCTCGAGGAATTTCAGGAGCGCGATAGCGGGTGGACGCTGCCGCGTATCTTAAATTTGACTATTAACATAAATAAGTACAATCCATTGCATGCGGGATGCCACATTGAGTTACCGAGGGAAATTAAAATGAAGAAAGCGATAATCAACGTGCAATCTTTAGACAATGCGTATTTTGCCTGGTCGGTGATAGCCGCTCTCACTCGGCTCAAAGTAATACAAATCGAGAGTTATCCATATTATACGATGGTATTAAGACATCCAGTTTCCAATAATATTGAGTCAAATTAAAAAATTTGAAAATCTCAATGACATTTCCATCAACGTGTATGACTTCGAGAAGCAAAAAGAAATAACGATTCTTCCTTTACTGCTCACCGATATGAAGAAAGACAAGTACGTCAATTTGTTTTACATGCAGGATCCACAGAACAATAACGCGGAGCATTTTGCATGGATCTGTCTCGCCTTGCGAACTTGCAACTCAGCAAGAAAGAGCGTAAGAAGTATTTTTGATATATTTAAAAATTACATAAAAATTTTTTATAATACAAAATGTTCTTTGAAAAAATAATAATTATACGTTCTTTTTTTCAGATGTTTACACTATTTTAGCTCGAATGCAAAATTGGAGATCCACGCAATAGACTGCAAAAAACTAAACAACATTTATGTGCCATTAGATTACGAAGCGAAGGCGACAAGTGGTTGAGCTTCGGCAACTATATCAGGAAGGAACGTATCCTGTTCATAGCCTATCTACGCCTTGGAATGCATCCTGGAGAAGTCAGAGAGGGATATCGAAACGTCTAGCTACACGTACCAGCATTATCGGGTATTTAATTTAGCATATTATGTTTGCTGTTCATATGACGATTCGTTGTGTATATATAAGTTCTGTCGCGGAACGATTGCGTCGCGTGGTTCGCCGAGGAATTTAAAAACTTAGCACATAAAATAATGACTATCTTGTTCACTAACGTTCCCATGGCAGATTTTACGCGATGATATGATAAATTTTAACAATGCTACGCAATGCCATATGTGTGAAAAACCGTTCCATTAGATGACACGCGTGTACGCGATCATTGCCACTTGACCGGGCGATACAGAGGTATCGGACATTCAAAAATTGCAACTTGAATTACAGAAATTTATATTGCATTCCCAGTTTTTCATAATTTATCGGGATAAACGACACGCGTTTTATTATCAAGGATATATAGTCAGATTATTATCAAGGATATATACACTGTCGCGTATAAAGGACGAGTAGATATACTTCTTATAACGAAAGAAAAATAGATTTCCTTCACAAAATGTCGACGACACTGCAAATAATAAGAAAAAATGTATAAATTTTACTGATTCTTATAAATTTCTCAGTACTAGTTTAGAAAAATTGGCATCCTATCTCGATAAAGATAAATTGAAAATTACACGGTTAGAATTTTTCAACCTCAGCGCGGAGGATTTCTTCTCACATAAAGGCATATATATTTCCGTACGAGTACATTGACTGCGGCAAAAAGTTAGAGGAAACCGAGTTACCATCGCGCGAATTATTTTATAGTTCGTTGACAGATGATACCATATCCGAGAGCGATTACGCGCACGCTGTCAACGTGTGGCAGCGGTTCTACATTCGAACGCTCGGTGAATATAGCAATCCGTATTTAAAGACAGACATTTTGTTGTTAGCCGACGTTTTTCAAAATTTCCGTAACAGTTGCATCGCGAGTTACAGGCATCCCGCGTATTATTATACACTACCGGGCTTTACATAGGATGCGATGTTAAAACATACATGTATAAAATTCGAACTTCTTACGAACATCATGTTCATTGAACGTAGTATACGTGGAGGTCTGAGTTAATGTTCAAACAGATATGCACGGGCTAACAATAAATACATGCAATCGTATGATCTATTGAAACCGTCAACGTATCTTATGTACGAGGGGTATCCAGAAAATAAGTTCTGTTTGTATTATACGTTTAGTAAGGTTGATGTATGAGCGAGCTGGCAACACAGCATTGAAGAGGGGAAGCTACCGAATAGAATGAGCGGTGTTCGGCGTCAGTAGCTCGTGAAACACGGTCAGGAGAGGTTATCAAAATGGAGTCCTCCACTTCGCGTCCCGCCACCTCCATTCCGATTCCTTCTCGAGTTGTTTTGCGCGGCATCATTCAGTTTCTTTTTGCTCAAGATTTTAAATCGGTTGATATTCACAAACAGCTTGTTTCTGTATATGGAGAGAGTGTGATGAGTGAATCTATGGTGCGGAGATGGGTCCGAGAATTTAATTAAACGCTTCCAAAGCGACGAGGAAGTTCAGACAGCTGTAACTAACTGGACTAAAGAACTGGCGGGAAGTTTCTATGCAGAAGGGATTTCGAAGCTTGTTTCCAGATATACAAAATGTATTGAGATTGACGGGAATTATGTAGAAAAAGACTAGAAGTTGTCAAGTATTATCCATGTAAATTTTAGATTTTTTCAATAAAAACTTTATTTGTAAAAAAAAAAACGGAACTTATTTTCTGGATACCCCTCGTACTTTGACGTTAACAATCTGTACGGTTGGGCAATGTGTCAACTATTACCATACGCCGATAAGTCGATGTAGAAAATTTTGATGTTACGGCCGTCGCGACAGAATCACCAACAGATTATGTTCTCGAGGTACGCTTAGAGTATCCGCAACATCTTCACGACGTTCACACAGACTTACCATTCTGTCCGACGCGCGAGAAACCATCCGACAAGCGAGAGAAGAAGCTTCTCGCTACGTTGTATGATAAGAAGCATTACGTAATTCATTATCAATCTACAATAATGTATTCGTCACGGCCTCAAAATTGTAAAAATTTACGCGTACTGCAATTCGCACAATCTCCATGGCTTCGCGAATACATCGAACTCAATATGAATTTTAGAACTCTTGCCAACAACGAGTTTGAAAAAAATTTATATAAATTAATGAATAATGCTATATTTGGTAAAATCATGGAGAATGTGTGCAACCACGTCGATATGCGACTCGTAACACGTTGGGACAAGAGATACGATGTGGAGGCAATAATCGCGAAACTAAACTTTCATAGTAGAAGCGTTTTTTTCGAGAATCTAGTCGCTATAGAAATGCGTAAACTCGAGATGAAATTCGACAAACCGATATATTGTACATGGGTATGTATATCCTCAATCCAAGACATGTTTGTACGAATTTCACCACGAGTACATGGTACTGCTGTTTCGTGAAAATTGTAAAGTTATGTACACTGATACGGATAGTTTCATTTACTACAAGTACGACAACGTCTACGATATTATGAAACGTAATATCAACAGATTCGACGCTAGCGATTATGCGACAATGCGTATTGTATTCCGCTATCTAATAAAAAATTCCGGACTTAATAAAAGATGAAAACAACAGCACGATCATGACCGAATTCGTCGGGCTTAGAGCAAAAATGTACGCTATGCGCATCGATGGGAAGAAGGATACAAAGAAGGCAAAAGGAGTCAAAAGTAACGTTATAGCGAGATCAATAACATTTGATGATTACATGCAATGTCTAAATAACGAAATCGAAATGAAGCACAGGCAATTATGCATAAGATCGAAATTACACGAAGTATAAACGATATCGGAAACGAAAATTGCTCTAAGTCCGAACGATGACAAGCGACATTGTGCCAGATTCTACAGACACACTGCAATGGGGATATTATAAAATATTACTATATAAAAGAAAATAGAAATAAGTAAAATGAGTCTTATTTTTTTTATACATTTATGCATTTGTAATAAAAAACTTGTTTTTCATATGTTTATATTATGTATTTTTTAATTTAAAAAATCTCAATTATATATTTGCATATTATAATAAATACTGATATATAATTCGTAGAAATACATTTATTTATAACACATTGTCTTTATGTATCCATGAATTGTGCGAATTATCAAATCCCATTTCACGTAAACGTCATTCCCCTTTTTGTGCTACACTTTTTCAACTAGATATATGGGATTAGCGACGCGAATTCATACTCGTAGAATACCCTAGCGATCGGTTTTCCGCGACAATCTTCCAAAAGTACGTCATGAGATTAGTTTTCTATACTTTGACGATTCTAAACACCTCCAATTTAGCGGTGTTATAACCTTTCTCAAAGATCGTTTTGAATTTGCTCACACGTACCGAGTCATCCACTTTGAATCGCGGAAGTGTGACGGTCTTTACATTACTGTACATCATGTTTAAAAGTTTGTTGGCGATTGTGGGAGTCACATCAATAGGTCGCATACAGATAGTTCGATGTTTTCGTGCATTGTACTTTGACACGAGACGCGGCAGCAAATCGATCCATTTGTAATTTCCATTGTACGTAAATTGTTTCCATATGGTTTTACAATGTACAATTGAACCATTCGTCGACCGACGTCTTCATTATGGAATATGTTGAATAATGATTTATGTTGTGTTTTTGTGTTGTAAAATTCTTTTGCCATATCGGTTTGCAAATTTTTCGGGCATCTTCTATCGTCTCGAATTATCTCAGCTATCATTGTATCTCATTTCCATTCTTTGTTTTGAGCGGTACGGCCCATGCATGCTTACTCAACACATCGATAACGGTAAGAATGTAGTGGTAACCTTTGTTGAATCGTGTGTAAGAGCGCATTTCGACCACATCAGCCTGCCACAAGTCATCGTATTCATAAATAACTATGACACGTCTGCGTGGAAAATTTTTTCTCGTTGGAGCGTGCAATTCTTCTATCAGTCGCCAATTTTCAAGACAGGTGTTTGGCATTCCGATGGGTTCACCGTTATCTCCGATAATCGCCGACATTGTAATGCAGAATCTAGAAGAAACAGCACTTAAAAAATTGTCAGCACCTTTGTTCTATTTTAGAAATGTAGACGATATTCTGCTCGCGCTTCCATCTGATACTGTCGATGACACTTTGAACATTTTTAACTCTTTACGAGATTGCAACCTTGGAAGTTGGTACAAGTGGCAGATTGAATTTTCTTGATTTAATGCTTGTTATAGATAATCAGAGAATTATATTTGACATTTATCATAAAAAGACGTTTTCCGAAAGGTTTCTTAATTTCCATTCAAATCATCCTCTGTGCCATAAAAAAGGTACCACCATCAGTTTCATTGATAAAATTATCTTATTATCATATCCATGGTTCCAACAAAAAAATTTGATAGATGCTATTCATATTTTCTTAAATAATTGTTATCCTCTTTCCTTTATTTTCTCTACAATTGAACGCAGATTAAAGTTTCACAAATATAACAAAGATACTACACATTATTCACGTAATAAAGACAAATATTTTACGATTCCTTATGGTAAATCTATTTCTGAAAGTTTCCTTCCCATCTCTAGTATGTTTCATTGTAAATTAGATTTTTCTATTCCCAACACATTAAAGAGCTTCATAAAGAGAGGAAAAGACAAGCTTGATTTCCTATCCAATCTAATGTTGTTTACAAGACCTCATGTGATGATTGTGAGGCGAGTTATGTTGGTCAGACAAAAAGAAAATTGAGTACACGAACA
>NW_011627585.1:9486-20210 GCF_000204515.1 Acromyrmex echinatior | reverse complement strand
TGCTGAAACCTGGCGATTCCATTACGGGCGATCGGTATCGACTACAATTGATTCGTTTGAGCCGTGCATTGCGAGAAAAACGGTTGGAATACGAGCAAAGATATGATAAAGTTATTTTTCTTCATGACAACGCTCGCCCTCATGTCGCAAAAGTCGTAAAAAAATATTTGAAAACGCTCAAATGGGATGTTTTACCGCACCCGCCGTATTCTCCGGACATTGCTCCTTCTGATTACTGGTTGTTCCGAAGGATGCAGCACGAACAAGAATTCAAGAATAGAACAAGAATTTCCAGATTCTAATTTAAAAAATTAACCTATCATTAATATCTTCTAATTGTATCGAATTGTGTCGAATTGTATGAGAATTGAATCGTTACCTGTTTTACAGAAAAAATGAATCTTAAGCACTTCCTTTACACAGACGGAAATTCGTCATGACATTGTGTATTACTATTTATCATATCATATATGTTACCACTATTTATATATATATGTGTCAAAAGTTTAGATTGTTCTAGAATTATTTATTAAGTGTGAGAGAGATCTTTCTTTAGAAAAGGCAGATAAACATCGGGCAAACCTTCACTTTGCTTATTGATTTATTTGGCTTTTTATATACATCATTTCAGAAATTCTTCTTTTCAGTAATGATTGTTCTGTATCTAAAATTCTGATATTATCCCAATCCAATTCGTGCATCTCATTCAATTGGTGACGTGAAATCACGAGGTGGATTTTCTTATGTTAGTCTTATGTTCTTTCATTCGAGTTTTTAATTTCTTTTTTGTTTGGCTAACATAAGAAGATGCACAATTTAAACAATTTATTTCATAAACTACTCCGCAATGGTTCCTCTTTATACAAAGGATCTTTTCCAGTTTTAATAAATCTATTCAATTTATTTATAGGTTTGTAAGCAATATTAAAGCCCTGAATATGTGATAGTTTTTTAAATTTTCCGATACTTTACTTAAATATGGTATTATAAAAAACTTTCTTTAAATTAGAATTAGAATCGCTTTCATTATTGTTATACTCACTATTTTTATCTGAATTCGTTCTATTTTCTAAAATTTTAATTCCGTTTTTTATTGTTGAAAAGATGAATTTAAGAGGATAACCATTCATTTTATCTCATCCAAAATTTTAAGAAAAAGACATCTCTGACTTAGTTCACACTCTATTAATGAATGGTTATCCTCTTGCAACATTGTTGTACGATGCACCTTCACAAGATGAAAGAACACGTTTATACATAGTTATATTACATGACGGCTGAATTAATATCAGATATATGTAATTCTGCGTTTTAAGAATATTTGTGAATTTATTGAAGATGCCCAGATTGTGGCCGAAACGTCTAATGTTTTATTAATGATAATTAAATATCACAAACAATATCTTGTGCTGTGGTTTTATACTCTTCTTTTCATAAGTTTTCAAATAAGAAACGCACAGTTGTTGGTTTCATGTACAAACATATGCTATTTAATGTTAATTTTACGTTATTCGAATCATATAGTTTAATAAGTTTCACATTTAGATCTTGAATCGGTGATGAGACTGTTGATTGCATTAATCGCTCGATATCTGCATGTCTCTCGATAACCGTCTTCCACGTAGCATGAGGTATGAACATGCGGTTGAACATAATACGTATAAGCAAAATATTTTATAAAATTAAATGAACTTACTATCTCTTTCACGCCTCATCCTGTTGGAATTAGAACATAATAGTTCATGGCTTGAGATTATTTTATTTTCTCGGAAAATTTATAATTAACAATAGCTGTCTTAACTCTGTTGGAGCTATCTGAACGACTAATGCGATAACGTTGCCCAGATCTCTTCCTTTCCACATTTTTTTTACACACTCTAAAATGGAGATTTTTTTTATATACATTATAGTTTGAAGAACAATTGCGACGTGGTCGAAGGGTACCAAATTGACACATATCATAAGAATGCACTCTAACAGTATTGAATCTCTTTTATCTAAGGGATCGGCGCCAACGACAATAAAGTCTTTCTGCTCTTATTCTCTTTTCAAAAATGAATTTCGAGAAAAGAAATCGAAATATTTAAAAAGAAATCTTATACTTTATTTTTTAAACTTGATACATTTCTTTCAGACATTGCGACCACAAGTTGTATATTTTAAACATATTTTGTAACGCACAATTCTTAACATGTTTTTCACAATATTAGTAATATACAGATTAAATAAAAAATCTACATCTTCGTAATCAGCATCCAAGATTTCAATGGTCAAGTTGTCGCTATTGAGTATATCAGTCGGCTATTCGCGTTTTTTAAATCCTTTAACGTATACGAGAGCCTTATTGTCATCATTCTCTTCCACATCAATTACAGTCATTATAATCAAGCGTTTCACCATGCTGTACGAAATCATCCTGTCTTCTCATTGAAATCCATGGTGACAAGCATTCACAAGCCAGGAAGCGCAGTTCTTTTCGGATTTTGTCAAGAAATTTCATGGCATGGGACATGTAAAAATGTAATGAGAGACATGTAAAAATGTAATGAGAGGCTCCGTATATTCTACTAGAGTTTCTCAACATCGTCACTTTCTTCACGATATATTTCCTTCCAACGACAAATCCTTGGAACAAACAATCAAATTAGGCATGCATTAAGAAAGCGCGTTTTTCTTATGTTATTGTGTTTAACGATATTTCAAAGAGAGATTTTAAATCGATTCCAAACACATATCCCTTTGTTATACGTTATGTATTTTAAGATCTATTTACATGTTTTCTTTTTTTTTTTCAAAGCGCATTTTCTCAAACAGTCGTCTAGTACATCTTCGAAACCTCGTTACATACCTCGTATCTTGATGAGGAAATATGCATTGACATCATACAAATTCCTGGATATTGGGATTGTTGTAGGATCTATATCTCATGCGCAAATTGCGATTGGTGATAATCGAGGCAACCGCATGTTCATGTTATGTGGAAAACATTTATTGAGAAATATCTTACAGATATCGAGCGATTAATACAATCAATATAGTCCCATCATCATCACCGATTCAAGATCTAAATGTGGAACTTGTTAAAGTACATGATATGAATAACGTGAAGTTAACATTAAACACATATTTGTACATGAAACCAACAAATGTGCTTTTCTTATTTGAGCTTGAGCAATGTGTTGAACATATATTCTACGAACTGAGTCAATACGCACGCATATTAGTAAGAAATTCTAATATTTTGTATCATTTTTGAGACAAAATTTTGTTACTAATAAAAGCGATGCTGCAAACACTTTACAAAATTTATGATAAAAATTCTATTATAGAACATGAACTAATAGTCTATGGTTTAGATTATATTGTACATACTGCATTACATAATAAATAAATGTATGTTAAAATATACATTCTTTTTTTCTAAAATTATTTTATCCTTATCTTTGCCACTTCTTTGTATCTTTGTAATAGTAGTATTGAATTAGTTAATAAGAAAGCACTCTTGGTCATTTGTATTACAATGATAAAAAAAGAATATTATTGTAATTATTGTTACTAGGTTATATTATTAAAAATTCATAAAAATATTATCATAATTAGTTTTTAAGTCGTATCATTAAAAATCATAAATACCATCTATTTAATTAAATCACGTGCAAGAAAAAAAGACAACGTGGGAGAGAGAGAGGACAATAGATTAGAGAGAGAAAGAACGAAACTCCCTTCCCCCTCTAACACGGACTTCCGGTGACGCGTTTCCCTTCTCCCTCGGACCCAGCGTCTGTGTGGCACTTCCTCTTCCCTGACTCCCACACACACACACACACACACACATACACACACACACACACACGTATACGTATACGTATACGCGTCTAACACATAGTGAGTTAGAATCTATAGTTATCCTACTCAGGTTATCACATTGTATGTAATTGTATTTTAAATTATTTTACTGAGGAGGATCTTATTAAAGGTTGAAACGTTTGTTATAATACATTATATTTGTGAAAGAAGTTTGTAATGTAAGAATTGGCATAAGCGAACTAGTTAGGCTCGAATAGCTCCTAATAATTTATATTCAATTTAAATTATATTTAATTGAGCCAATAAATATAAGAATTTAATATTCTGATTATTAATTGCTGTATGTAATTTCTTTCTTGGATGTAATTCTCAGTCATTAAATAATTAATCAGTAATGATTAATAATAACGAACTGATAAATTGGTTTGTACATTAATCAAGTATGCGTGAAACGTATGTTAATTATAAATTATAATTAATGTAAAAAATATAATTAATGTGAAATACAAAAATTCGCGTAAATGTAATCATGAAACGCATCAATAAAATTGATGCGGAAAACAAAAACTTATTGTTTTTGGTGTGGACTTATGAGAATTCACGATTACGAAATTATCCTGCCTTTTTCCAGCTCAGCTGCGGTATAAAAACATCTTTACAAGGTAGATAAAAAAAAAGTAAAAGGGGGCGCAAAGAAGAGGAAATATAGTACGTGCGCGTATCATCATGTTACGCGTTTTACGCAGCTAATCGGAACTAAGCGCCGCCTCTGCCTTCTGTACGCGATCCGTAATTCTCGTTCACCATTTCTGTTTATAATTCAAAAACTGAGCTACGCATAGAATTTTAGTAAAGGAAAAATTGTCTTAGCATTATGTTAGGAATACGTCATTTTAAGGACAATAAGGTTTGTTTTAGGGCACCCTGTATATCTTCAAAAGTATTTGAGTAATTTTAGCAATTTAACAAAATCATTATTGTTGTTGGTACTATTATTATTTAAAAAACTTATTTTAATAGTCATTTCTATAGTGATACAGTGTACACTGTGACGAATTGTGTTGTATTTGTCTTCGTCGCTATTTCGCGCAGCCAACACGGTATGAGACAAATACATATGGAGACGATTTCGTTCGTATATGAAAATGATTTTTGAAACGTGATTTTAATACATATCATTATTTTCATCGTAAAATGCTCTTTAATTTTTTATATGTAGAAATATAAAAATTAAACAATAAGTAATTAAAAAAAAATTTTTTTTATTAAAATTATAAAATACTCTTAAAATCATTTAATTTTTATTGTAGAAATTTTTTTTCTATCTCTTATAGTTTCGAAGATATTCGTTTCGAAAGAAAAAGACCGATTTTTTTCAAGAGAGGTTTTCTGTCCCTTTAAAGTACGACTCAGCCGATATAAAAAAATACGCATCTCATATTTTTGTCCATAGAACAACATACTAAAAATTCAAATCGATGAATACTTAAATCGAAGGGGGACTGTTAGTTGTGTTTCCATGTTAAATCCGAAAGAAAAACTCTTATTGAAATATTATTTTGATTTTATACTTTACACTTTATATGACTTTCAATATAATGACAGCAACAATTAAGGAAGAAAATTACGTGACAACTTTCGACAATGCTTTACGTCCATAATTAACAACTCACCGACTTATGTAAATCTAGTTTTATCATGTTTTATTATCTTAATTAATTGAAGACCGGTATTCCAAAACGAACATGTATTTTTGAAATAGATATACAAATCATTTCTTATTTGGTTTAATTGTGTGTAGTATCCTTCAACTTAAAAAGGCTCGATTATTGACCTTGTTTATATGTAATTGTCAACTTTCACATAATACGAGCTTCTTCAAATAAAATAGAGACATTTTTATTATATAATGGGACTCCGTGTTATTAATTGAGCCTGTTAAAAATTTTGTCCACCTAGCCGTTTTTTAGATATGAACATAATGTTTCTGGCCAACTCGATGGTTCAAAAGATACATTATAGTATCTCCTGCGTCCAGTACGAACCCGTATACTTGGCACGAGAAACTATCTATCTTTTGATAAAGAAAAAAATAAATAAATAAAGATGTAAGTTAGATATTTAACTACAATATGTTAAGACATTTCAGAGTTTATTGAGATTCTTGAAGTAAGGATTGATAATAGAGGGCAGTGAGGACAGATAATAATTCATAAATGAGTAAGGATGCGTTAAGTTGTGTTTAAAAAAACTGGGACGTTTCGAGATGTGATTATGATATTTAAAATAGTGGTAGGGGTTGGGAATAGAGGGATGGGATAGGGGGTGTATATATGGATGTGATAAGAGTATTGTAAGCCATACCGGGAAGTGTCAACGTATTTTGAAATTTCTGTAGTAGATGAGAGAGTAGAAGAAATTCGGATAAATAACGAAAATGTTGAATATGAGTATGGAGGGTGCATGGGAGTATGTGTGGATGTATTCGAGTAATAATTATCTGAAGAAGTGATGTCCGCGAACACCTTGAAGACGGTTCTTAATTTTAATTTTACTCAATTTTTATATAAAAACTGAAATATCTCCCTTAATATCATCGCAAAAAAAGATAGACACTTTCATTATACAATTTCAATCCTCAAGCTGTAGATCGAGCCTATTAAAAATTTTATCTACCCAATCCTTTCTTTGATATGACAATAGTGTTTCCATCTTGACGAGTCGGGTAAAGATACACTGTAATGTCTCCTGCGCCCAAAGGACGTGAGGCATTACCGTGTCTCTTGATAAGTAGAAAAAGTTATGATTTATGAAATCGGATGAATAATTTCCAGAACAATAAATTTCTCACATACAGTTAAAAGACTGTGTGAAGAGAATTTCTAGATATTACAATAGAAGTGTAACCTAAATTCATTATGATCAAAACAGAGAGCTAAATAAGCAATTTTACTACTCTGACAAAAACTCACTGAAGTGACTCAAGATTTTTTCTCCCAAAATTCGGGTACCCAAACATTTGAGACCTGCTCATCTCGATTCGATCTGTATTTTCGGATACCCACACACTAATTTGATAAAATACATGTACGGGCGAAAAAGGAGCTTCTTTCTAAAAAGGAAAAATTTATCCATTTCTTATTTAAAATTATAATTAGGTGTCTGTGTTAGGTTATATTATATTTTTTCGAGATAGGATACAGGAATAAGGGTTCCATTCACGCATTTACTAAAATATGCAAATATTTAAGTAATATGATACTTTCATTACGTAAAATTCAAATTACAAAGTAAAATACGTACATACTTTTATATTCATAGCTTTATTTGTTAATAACTTTTTAACAATGAGCGACAGATAAAATTTTATGATTGTTGCTCGGAGTCATGACAACATAATCAAGTTGATCAGTTGATTGTATCTGTTAATATAAATAATTACGGAAAAATATTCCAAAACGTTCCTATAAAAAATTTTTGAAGATTATACATAACTCTGTCCTCTACATTCTTTTTTCAAAGAAAATATGTTATTGCTAAAGCAAAATATGCAATAATACTAAAATAAAAAATGTTTAACGTTCTTAAGCTTAGCAAACATTTCTAAATTACAATGTTTCTAACTACAGTATTCTCAAATCTTTTGGCATATTAAAAAATTGTTTTGTATGATACACAATTTATTTTGTGTTCAATTGTTGTATCTGTTGAGCTTTCTTTTTATTTGTTTTGAAAAATAATTTTGAATAGATAATCATAATAATGAGTAATGCGCACCTAATCCAAGATCCTTTTTAAATTGATCTGTGATCCTGCCACTGTTAAAGATGTTCTCAAGGTTTTTATTAAGTCTGCAGAATCTCTGGCTCACATTGTAGACAACAACGGCGTATTGAACTTCCATCATGATGATGACTATGTACATAAAGTACAAGGGAACATAATTGATTGGACCTTTGTCGTTCAGTTTCCTGTTTAGTTTTGTTTCATAATTCCATATGTAGATATCGAGGCATGAGTTGATGATAGAATAGAGAAGACTGCAGAGTGTCAACAGGATTGTATATCGTCGGATCTTTTTCGGCGAAACAATTCCTAGCTTCTCATCGCACTTTATCGGACGAATTGAATATCCATACGACATAAAATATTGAGAATGTTTTAAGAAAAATATTTTTTTAAATATCACAAGTATTATTTTAAAATGTTTTGAAGATTTGAAAACATTTTTAAATTGTTTTAAAACATTTTGTGGTGATATTTAAAAACATTTTAAAAACGTGTTAGAAACATTTTAAAAAATTATTTTTTTATCACTTAGAAAACGTTTATAAAAATATTAATAATATAATCTAAAATATTAAAATAATTTCAAAAATTTTAATCAAATTTTTTTAAATTGCTTGAATTCTTACGGCATGAAGCTAATTACTACGAGTGCGTTCCGTTTCCAAGGCTGTACTCCAAAATTTATTGTCAGTACTGAATGAAAATCTTTTTAATTTATAATCTAATTTACGTTACTTGAGACATATATTGAATCGTGACGTCATAAGTGAGAAATGACACATTAATTTTTCTTGCATACCATTTGTAAATATAATAAAAAGAATTTAGATTAAACGAAATGACAAGGTCGCTTTAAAATACTTGTAAAAATGAGCAAAGATTCTCCTTATCTTCCTTGATAATCAATAAAGAATCGAAAAAAACTTATGAAGTGAAAATAGGCTACGTATGCGCACTGAGTAAAAACTAGTAAACGCATTTTACTTGCCTTTTTACGATTATTTATTGACTGTCAAGGAAGATAAAAATAATCTTCGAAATAATAATATTAAGGGGATTCTGGGACACAGAAACCAGCAAGTAACGCTTGCGTCACAGAGATGACGGGCGCAGGGGCCTACTCATTGTCCAATAAGAAAGCGTGACAAGTTTCCGCCATCTTATAAAATATTAGCGGGTATTTGAAGCAAGTTGAACAAATTCTTAAAAAATGTATATATAAATGTATTATAAATGTATTTTGATAATATAAACATAAATGTAAACAGACAAAAGTAACAAACAATAAATATATATACAAAAAAATATAAATATATATTAAAATTATTTGATAGTAACTCTACGGTTTGTAAATGTACATTTTTTTGTTATACTTTCTTTTGTGATTTTCGGCCGAAATTTGTTTGTAATATTTAATAAATCATTACATTAATAAAAAATTTTTAGACGTTTCGGCCACAATCTGGTCATCTTCAGTAAAATAACAAATATCAGTAAAACGCAGATTTACATAAATCTGACATTAAATTCAGCAATCAAAAATATAAATATGTATAAACGTATTCTTTCATCTTGTAAAGGTGCATCATAAAACGTGATTGCAGCGCCAATTATCATATTGCAAATTATGCAGAACAAGAATTTCCAGATTTCTAATTTAAAAATTAAATTATCGTTAAATTATCGTTAATATCTTCTATTTTATAAGGATTAACAATTCATTACCTGTTTTACAGACAAAATGATGAATCTTAAGCCCTTTGCTCACGCAGATGGAAATTCGTCGTGACATTGTGTATTATTATTTATCCATATCGTCATATGCTATTTATATGTATGTCAAAAGTTTAGATTATTCTAGAATTATTTTTAAGTGTAAGAGAGAGATTTTTCTTTAGAAAATGCAGATAAACATCAGGCAAACCTTCAGTCTCTTTGCTTATTAATACTACTTATTTGGTTTTTTATGTATATCATTTCAGAAATTCTTCTTTTGAATAATGATTATTCTGTATCTAAAATTCTAATATCATCCCAATCCAATTCATGCTCAATTCAATCTCATTCACTTGATGGCGTGAAACCACTGTCTTATCGGAGGTGGACCTTCTTATGTCAATCTTATGTTCTTTGATTCGAGTTTTTAATTTCCTTTTTGTTTGGCCAATATAAAAAGACTCACAATTCAAACAATTTATCTTATAAACCACTCCACAATAGTCCTCTTTACATACACGATCGTTTTCTGTTTTAATAAATCTATTTATTTATAGGTTTGTAAGCAATATTAAAGCCCTGATTATGTGATAATTTTTTAAATTTTTCCGATACTTTACTTAAATATGATATTACAAAAAACTTTTTTCTTAAATTAGAATTAGAATCGTTTTCATTATTATTACAATCATTATTTTTATCTAAATTAATTCGCCGTCCGATACATACAATTTTTTATACATATTTTCGATGTATCCCTTGTTTTTTCAATTTTTTAATAAATTACTAATTTCCGTTGTAATTTTGTTAATGGGATCTTTATTTACTAAAATGTATGTGCTCTGGTCATTCATTAAGAATGTCATATATTTTGCTTCTATAAATTTCGCGATTCATAATTACTGTTGTGTTACCTTTATTCGCTCTAGTAACTAGAATTTCAATTCAACAATTATTGTAGTTTAACATCTAAAGAATTAATGCCAAAAATGGCATTAATTTTTTAGATGTTAAATTAATGAGACAAGAAGGAAGAATTATCTTCGATATTTATAAAAAAATCAACTAATTCAAGGAGATATCTTAATTATTATTCGAATCATCCATTAGTGCATAAAAGAGGTGTAATCATCAGAAAATTAAACAGAATATTGTTGTCCCATCAGAAATTTCATGAAAAAAATATTTCAGACTTAGTTCACACTCTGTTAATGAATGGTTATCCTCTTGAATTCATCTTTTTAACAATTACAAATAGAATAAAAGAAAATAGAATTAAAATTTAGAATTTAGAAAATAGAATTAATTTAGATAAAAATAGTAATTGTAATAATAATGAAAACGATTCTAATTCTAATTTAAGAAAAAAATTTTTTGTAATACTATATTTAAGTAAAGTATCGGAAAAATTT
>NW_011627583.1:57041-73574 GCF_000204515.1 Acromyrmex echinatior | reverse complement strand
CCCGACGAGGTGTAAGTCCGACCTTGTGACCTCCACGTGGTACATCTTGGGTAACGCTGACACAGGCGGCATCGACTGTTCAAGATCTTGATAATTAGGAATCTTTAAAAATCGATGTACACGACTACAAATGAATCTAAAGGTAGAATTCAAATTCACCAGCAGATGGATGCATCATAGCTATGTAAATACCTAGTATTGTTTGAACTATTTTTTGTACAAACATATCCATATTTTTTAGAAGGTTGGTACGGCTGCTCTAAAAGTAACTTGACCTCCACATGACCTCTAAGGGTAATTTTGACCTAGGCTTGATAACGTATTCGGACGTAAAATTTTCCGCTATTTTCATTTGTGATGTCATGAATAAGGGTTTACATTTGTAAAACGGTACTTTGACCTTGAGTTATGCCCAAGGTCGACCTCAAGGTCAAATTCAAGGTCACCATCAGATAGATCTCCCGAAATCCTGCAAATTTTGTCTGAACCATTTTTTTGTACAAACACATCCCTATCTTTTAAAAGGATGGTACGGGTGCTCTGAGACACCCGGTATATATGACGTTTTCCTACAAGTGTTTTAAAAATGTTATCAAATTATAAATACACTGTTCCATCAAATCCTAACAGTTGAATATTATTTTTCGCCTAGATTAATAAGACGCAATATTTTGCAATACATTATTCATGTTAACATTGAACATTGCAATTACTGTATGTTCAACATATAATGCAGTTATAAAAAATAAATACTTATTAGCCAATTAGTATCATTAGCAACTAGTAGTACTTATTCGAAATCAAGCACGAAACTGAATTCATTCCAACGATTTGCCCCTTTTTATACTTAACATAATCAATAACATACGCAGACAAAAATTATTGTTTTATCTGTGTCAGCAAATCTATATTTTTTTACATCATCTTATCAATACATTATTGATGTCAATATTAAATGGAATTAGCTGCTCTACGATAAAAATGAAACGAATAAAATTTTATTAAAGTATTAATTTCTTTATTAATGCTTTGTTCTTAATTGTTCAAAATATTTTGTATATTCTTTTATATTATAAACGTTCCTTCAAAAGTATTTGACTGATTTTAGCAGGTTGACAAAGTCACTATTGCTGTTGGTATTGTTATTATTATTATTGTTATTATTATTATTATTATTATTTATAAAACTTATTTCAATAGTCACTACTGCACTGTGATAAACTGTGTTGCCTTTATCGCTATCTCGCGCAACCAACGCGGTATGAGACGAATGCATAAGATACGGAGCGCGTATATAGAGATATTTTCGTTCATATCTCAAAAATAGTTTTTCGGAACATGATTTAAATACACATCGTTGTTTTTAGCGTAAAATGTTCTTTAATTTTGGTTATATAAAAAATTTAAAAATTTTTGAAAATAAGAGTGGAGGGTGGAGGTATACAATAAATAAATAACTAAAAAAAATTTATTTTATTATAAAGTACTCTGAGTTATAAAGTACTCTTGCAACCATTCAATTTTTATCCTAGAAATTTTTTTCTATCTCTCATAGTTTCTATTCGCTTCGAAAGAAAAAAACCGATTTTCTTCAAAGGAGGATTTCACCCCCTTAACATGCGACTCAGCACGTATAAAAAAATACGTGTCTCTTATTTTTGTCTGTAGAACAATACTAAAAGCTCATTTAAATCGGCAACTGGTTGTGTTTCCTTGTAAGTTATTTGAACATCATTCTAGATGAAGATGACACTTTTTTTCATCTAAATGATAATCAATATTTTTATTATTTAGATAAAGTTAAGATGACATCAAAATTTCATTTAGAGGATTATCTAGATAATTTTATTTAGATAAAATCAAATACTAATCAATTAGAATTACTCTTTACGGTAACTTTTACTTAATTTTATTCCTTTTTTCAAACTTAAGTACAAACTAATTTGTACTTAACGTAAACCTGCGGTATACGATACTTGCTTTCCTGCTACATTTTCTGCATCGGAAAGTTTCAACTCCAATGACGCTGATCTTGATACATATTGTCAAGGTCATGAACCTGAGTGACCATCGGATAGTTTCAGTAAGCAACTTTTGCTTACTAAAGAAGATATTAAAATTAAAATGTGTTGCAACCTCAACTACAACTAGCATTTAAAATAGTATTTAATCATGTAGTAATCCAAATTGCGTTAATATTTTGGAATATCAACCTAATTCAAATAATGTAAAAAACGTTTAATTCGCGATTGTGAATGAGTACGTTTTAGTAGAACAATTGCGACAACTACGCATGAATTCCATGCGGTATCGCATAATTACAAGAGATTGCCAAATGCGATCGGTCAGCACCGACCTGACTGACGCTTAACACTTGACAATGAAATCAAGGCAAGCCCCAATTAAGCTGACCAGCTCAGCATCTTAGAATAAGATATATACCCGCTTTTTGAACCGAGAAAGGGAGAAGTCGAGTAAGCGCAGATACAATACATTGCGTACGTTTAGTCGTAATTTAAAAGTACCACTCTATAAATGAGAATGGCTGTGCATGATATCTTTCGGTAATATGATATTCGAGCCGTGATAAAGTCGTTGACCATACGATAAATTGATCAACAAGTAAGTTGTGTATTAACAGTGTCATCTGAACCGTGATAAAGTCATTAATCGTACGATAAATTGACAACAAGCAAATTGTGTATTAACAGTATAAATAGCAAGTAAACATTTGTAAAAAACCATTGGTTCTGTGATTCTTCTAACTTCACGCCCTGAATCCTCGTAATTATCTCTACTAGGAATAATATTGGTGGCAGAGGTGAGATTTATCTCTCATTCTCGCAAGACGGTAGCGATTACCAGATAATCTTTGATGGTGCTTCAACAAATCTGATGAGAAAGGCGAGACACAAAGACCCAGGAGGATCAAGACAAACCAAGAAGCCGGAGCCAATAAATGCAACACGCAAGTAAAGCTACTATAAATAAGAATTGAAAACAGGCGGACGGACGCTCCCATCAATTAAATAAAGAAATGGAAAGTAAAATCGAAGTTGTAAGAGAATCAAATAAAAGCTAGTAAGAGAAACAGCTGATGATTACCAGAGGGGATTCACAACGAAGTCGCCAAGCAGCCCTGCGACAATACTGTGACTAAGCATCTACTGATAAGCTTCCATATCATCGAAAGCTGAACATCACGAGACGCAGCAGCCGAACGGAACGGGCTGATAGGAAGGACGAACAGCAACAACGAAGGCGATCTTTATAGTGTAAGTCGCAAATAAAAATAAAAAAAATACTCTATTGTAAAATATTGTACCATACACGAAAAATTGTAAAGTAGTCATTATAATTGCGAATATCCAACGGTGAAAGCGAACACCGTAACGAAGTACCAAGTAATCAGGGAGACGAGCAACGCGATAACACATTCACCAATTTCCAAACGCGCAGGATATAGAAAACATAAATAGAGCTTTACCACTTGACTTCTCCAATGACGACGACCTAAACATACTCGACAAACGTAACCATTATAAGAGAACGTCTTCATATAAACGATTACAGTTTACTAGGCGAAGAACAGTTTGAAACGATGTCTCGCGAAAGAAATCAGACTACAGATAACGCTCCCGTAGATGCTACGTTCGGTGTACTCTCCAAAATCATAGACCACGAGATCCAACACATGAGAGACGCTTATGACCGATATATAGCTACAACAAAACTACCACACGAAGCTGCTCCAAACGACTCAAATACTGAAAATGTAGTACTTCAAGAACTATTACACGAAATACGCGAATTACGAGTACAAATAACCGAGATTAGAACTGTGTCCAGTAATGTAACCAGGCGCGATAGAACATATTCCATAGTCTATCCACATTAGATCTCACATACGCACTACTCGAGATATACATAGTCAACCAGACCGTCTATTAATTTCTTGAGAAAGAAGCACATAATGATTCTGGATATTGATGGAACCTTTCGTAATCGTATACGCGAATTCCTTAACGCCAGCAACTACGCCATGAAAAATATTCATCCGGCCGATGAATCTACCCTACTAGAATCGTTCTTTGTACTAAACTACGAGGAAAAGCAAAATTGGATTTTCATACACGTGACATTACAAATTACGAACAATTGAGACACGAGTTAGAAAATGAATATTTAAATAAATGCAGTACTACGCATTTACAATTCGAATTTAACTCATTAAAGCAAAAACATTCAGGAAACGCGCAATCTTTCGGATATCGTGCAGAAAATATCGCAATGGAATCAAGAAGGATCATACACCCCATAGCAATCTTAGATAATATTAAAGAGCAAGCTTTGCTTAATTTTCAAACAGGTCTACATGAAGAAATAAAGTTATTAGTACAATGGTACACAAATTTGCAGGAAGCCATTGCGAGCGCGGAAGAAAAAGTTAGAGGCACGACCTCGCGAAACATGAATCAAAATCGAAAATTCGATACGCGGTACAACAATACACGCGCAACTCACGAATCTGTTCTAAAATGCTCTAAATGCGGAAAAAGAGAGTATCACGAACGTGATTGCCACACGAGCAGAAACGCGAACCGGTTTACATTACCTAAACCCGAAGGGCGTTCTTACATGAATACCATACACATAGATAAATATTGCAATTATTGTAGGAAGAACGGACATACTCGAAACGACTGTTGGGTACTAAACGGAAAACCAAAAAGAGAAAAATTATCGCGATGTAAAAATGGAAAAAATCCTCATCGAGAGAATAAAGATAGAAACCGAGGAAATAAAATAAAAGCTATAAAAACTCCGAATCACTAAGTAGCGACGAAGAGAAGGAAGCTACACCGCGTAAAGCGTACATCGCAGCAGAATATCGGATGTCGCACTTGCGCCGCGAGGCGAAATATATCGGACTGGAATTAATTTCTCTATCCGTCCTAGAAGCCAGTAAAGGAAGAATCAATTCTTATTCGATACCGGAGCTACCATTTCGCTAATAAAGTTAAAAACATTAAGGGACGATAATATATGAAGAACAAATTCGTCTGATAGGTATTACAGGGCATACCATAGGAAAAACGTACGTTACGATATCGCTACGCGATTGCAAAATAATGCACTCCGTATATGTACTAAAGGATAATATACTCATGGAAAACGATGGAATTCTCGGAATCGATTTCTTGCGAAAGAATAAGGCCAACTATGATTGCGACATGCGCTTAGTGAAAATTAAAGGGACTAATTTCAAGCTTTTTCCACATAAACGGATAAATTTGAAACCTCGTACTGAGACTATCATACAGATTTGACCATTGATAAAAATATAGTTGAAATCACAAACGGAAGAAATTCCATCTGGAGTCTTCATCGGAAGCCTAGTGGAACCGTGAAATTTTACTTATCTTGTTATTATATTAAATATTATGGATAATGAAATTAATATGTCATTGCCTCAAGTACTTACTGAAAAACTCACTTCCGTAGCAGAGAAGTTACTATAAATAATGTGCAAGAAATTAGTAATTCAATTCCACGTAGGGAACGCATACAATCACTTTTGCGAACGGATTATTTAAATATTAAAGAGAAAAAAACATTATTGACCATTTGCGAAGAATATAGTGACGTATTCCATTTATTATAGAAGGTGATCAGTTAACGTGTACTTTTAAAGTTGAACACAAAATAAACACACGGATCGATTCTGCAAGTATAAATATAAGACTGTACCGATTACCTGAAAAGCATAAGGTCGAGATAAACCGAGAAATTCAGAAAATGTTGGACCAAAATATAATCCGACTCAGCATTAGCCAATGAACACACCTTATTAGTTCCGAAAAAAACAGGCGCATCAAAGCAGGCGGGTAAATCAAAGTTACGAGTCGTAATAAAAGATTTTCGCAAACTGAACGATTTGACTATTGGAGATTCGTTTCCGTTACCAAACATTACGGATATTTTAGATCAGTTAGGTAATGCTAAATATTTTACTACGTTAGATCTCGCGTCAGGGTATCATCAGATACCGATGACTGAAAAAAACAAAAATAAGACAGCTTTTTCAACGCCATATGGTCATTATGAATTTAACTGCATACCTTTTAGGCTAAAAAATGCTCCAGCTACATTTCAACGGCTAATGAATTCGGTATTAACAGAGTTACAAGAAATCAAATGTCTCGTATATTTAGACGATATTGTAATCTATGGACCTAGCTTAAGAAAGCATAACAGCAGACTTAACGCTGTATTAAAACGACTTCGTAACAGTAACTTGAAATGCAATGACAGCAATCGGACAAATGCGAATTTCTTCGGAAAGAAGTAACTTATCTAGGACATATTATTACCGGAAAAGAGATACTGCCACACCCATCCAAGTTAGAAGCTGTGCTTCTAAAATTTTTTGGTACCCAAAAAGATTAAAGATATCCAATCCTTTATAAGACTAGCCAGATATTATAGAAAATTTATAGCTAAATTTTCAAGAATCGCCAAACTCTTAACTAAATTAACAAAAAAAAGGGGAAAAATTTGAATGAACCGCGGTACAACAAGACGCGTTCGAAGTTTTAAAAAGCAAATTAATCACCGCGCCAGTATTAAAATATCCAGATTTCAGTCAAGAATTTCTCGTAATGACGCCTTGGATTACGTCATCGGAGTCGTACTATCGTAAGGAATGGTAGAACAAGACCGGCCAATTGCGTACGCCAACCGCGTATTAATTCGCATCGAGCAAAATTATAACACAGAAAAAGAATTATTAGCAATTGTGATCGTCAACCATTTCCGCCCTTATTTATACGGAACCAAATTCAAATCATAATTACCAACCATAAGCCGCTAATATGATTATTTAATGTTACGGATCCCGGATCAATTCATTGGCGACTAAAATTAGAGGAATACGACTATGAAATTATGCACAAGCCAGAAAATTAACGTTAACGCAGACGCATTAAGTAGAAATGTACCAGTGACAATCAATAAATTAACAAGAAGCCACTGAAAAAATCTATAATGAGGAAGAAAAACAACAAATTCTCTTTGAATACCATGATGCCGCTACAGGAGATCATCAGGGAGTGGAGCGCACCCTAACTAAAATTAGAATGAGTCATACTTAACCAAATATTACGAAGGATGTAGAGAATTACATAGCCAAACATGTGAACATTGTCAAAAAAATAAACTATCTAAAAAGGTTAAAATGCTATTGATTATTACAGATACGCCGGATAAACCATTTGAAAAATGTGCATTAGATATTGTAGGACTATTGACCCTAACCGACCGCGAGAAATAAATATATACTAACATTCCAAAATAATTTAACAAAGTTCAATAAAGCTATGCTGATTCCGAATCAGGATCGCTACTATAGCAAAAAATTTCACGACCAAAATAATATTAGAATACGGCATACCCGAGGAAGTTTTGACCGATCAAGGTACCAATTTTTTAAGCGAAGTATTCAAGAATGTCTGTAAATTATTAAAAATTAACAAAATTCAGATTACCGCTTATCATCCTCAAAGCAATGGAGTTCTCGAACGTTCACATAGAACATTAGCGGAATATTTGCGCCACTATGTAAGTGCAGATCAAACCGATTGGGACAAGTAGTACCTTACGCTATGTTTACATATAATACCCCATACTGCAACAGGTTATACGCCATTTAAATTAATTTACATAAAGTTACTTTACCTTCAGCATTGTCAAATCCCTCTAGGATTATCTATTCCTACGACGACTATGCGCAAGAATTAAGAGAGAGATTACGCGCTACGAGTTTATTGTCAAGGAACAAATAAAGGAAGCAAAAACTAAAACAAAAGAAAATTACGACCAAAAAACAAAGAAACTGATATTCAAGGTAGAAGATAAAGTACTATTATTTGACGAAACTATACGTCGAGGACGATCTAAAAAATTAGATTCTCTATAGATTGGACCGTATATAATTCTCAAAAAATTGTCTGATCAATTATGTTATTAAAAAGGGACGTAAAATACTTAATACGCACGTAAATAGACTATAAGCTTTTATTAGTAAATAAATGAGGTATTCACGAAAAAGAAAGTATCCACAAGAATAAATCATTTGGCACTCATTACTGTAAAAAAAGGAGGGAGGGAGGGTTAGGATAAAGGAATACGAAGAACTTGTTCAATATCAGAGTCTTAGATTGGGTCACTAATATCCGAGCTATTCTCGCTATCACTGAATAAAAAAAAAGCGGAGTAAACAAAATAATAATTTATTACAGAATTCTTGGGGTTCATCTCGCCGTTAGACGGATGATCGACTCATCGTACAATATCGAGAAGTTTACGCAAAATCTGGGCATTTACTTGGAGAAAATAGGAATGCATTCCGTCGAAGCCCATTGGAAGTTAGTTATACATACGGATGTATACGGATACCATTAATTAAACGATTAGCGATATTGAAAGAAAATGTCCGCAAAGTAGAAGAAATATGTGAGTACACTATTCCGCATGTGAATACATGTAAAAATTTATATATGATCGTTCAAAAGGGCCATGATAGAGCTAAAAATTTAATAGCCGCTATTCAAATAATTTAGGCACCAGTAAATAAAAGACATGGATTAATAGACGGATTAGGAACTATAGCAAAGATATTATTTAGAACAATGAACGCTAATGACGAAAAAATTATTAACAAACTGATGCTCTTACATAAAACGCGTTAACACGACATGATGTAAACAATTAACTTAAAATTATAATTTCAACAATTAGTCACATATACAATTTAGAGCACGCAGTAGAAAATAATAAAGATAAATTAGTCGAAGCTATTGAAAAAAATCACGAAACAGGGATTAATATTCAATCAACAACAAGAGTTAGATGAATATTTTACACTAATAACGGCGACAACTAATGACTTAACACGCGAAACGGAAGATTAGAAGTATTAGAATACTTAAAATACTCTAAGAAAGAATTTTTACATCCACAATTAATGCCTATAAAACATTTAATAGATCTTCTTTTAATAGAATCTTAGGGAAGCAACATTACCAGAGGGATTATATTTTCCATATACATTCATTCCATATAAATGGGCGAGAGTGGATTAATATCGAAAAAGCGATGAAAATTAGCGCCTTTTGCAATGATAATAACATATACAATGTTGCGATTCTCATTAACAGCATATGAAATACTACATGCGATACCATTACCGTGTACGACTATGATAATGTATTTGTCTCAGTAGATGTCAATAATCCATATATAGCAATAAACATTGAACAACATGACGCTGACAATAATCTTCGAAACGTATTAAAATAAATTCGAATTACCTATGCCAACTAAGCTTTGCTGTAAATAGAATAACTCTCAAAACGATTTGCGAAGTACAATTATACTTAAGACATGACCAGCATTATAAACATTGCGATTATAAATATGTATCATCTCAGAATATAATTTAAAAAAGAATTCTTGGGAAAGAAAATTTGGAAAAGAAAACTTGAGAATTCTTGGCTATACTCTACACCTACAAAAGAGATAATACGAGGGCAAGTTAATAAGTTTTTAGAAAAACATAGTAAAACACATTTTTTCTGATCGATTCATTTTTATTTCTCAACATAGTCTCCTTTCAGCTCGATACACTTGATCCAACGATTCTTCAACTTTTTCAAACCGTCCGAATAATATGATTTGTCTAATTCTTCAAAATAAGCCTCTATTTCGGCGATGGGCTGCTCTCTGGTGGTGAATCTCTTTCCTCCGAACCATTTCTTCAGGTTTGAAAACAGGAAATAGTCGCAGGGGGCTAAATCCGGCGAATATGCTGGATAGGGAAGTAATTCGTAGCGAAATTTGTTGAATTTGGTCATCGGTGCCGGGCACGTGTGAACCCGTGCATTGTCTTGATGGAAGAGCACTTTCTTCTTCGCCAAATGGAGACGTTTTTTTCTTTAAAATGTTGTTGAAATAGTCCAATAAGGCTGCATAGTAATCGCTATTAATCGTTTGCTTCGACGGAAGGTAATCGATATGAATTATACACGTACATCTCAAAAAACTGTGGCCATCATCTTTCCGGTCGACTTCACGATCTTTGCCTTCTTTGGAGCTGGTTCACTCAGTGAAGTCCATTGTTTTAACTGTTCCTTTGTCTCGGGTGTGAAGTAATGGATCTATGTTTCGTCCACAGTAATGAATCGACACAGAAATTCATCTGGATTACGTTGAAACATTTTCAAACATTTTTGAAATCGTCACACGGCCGCGCTTATGATCCACAGTAAACAAACGCGGCATCCATTCTGCTGATAGCTTTTTCATACCCAATTGTTAGTGCAAAATTGAAATCACTGTAACTATGCTTGTGGCCTCAACAAGCTCGCGCACTTTCACTCGTCGATCAGTCAAAACAATATCGTGAACTTTATCGATGATTTCTGGCGTAGCAGCCTCAATTGGATGTCCCGAACGAGGTGCATCACATGTGAATGTACGATCACATTTAAATTCATTCATCCAATTGTACACAGTCGCAAACGCTGGTGCAGATGCTGGTGCTATGAACATTATCCAACTCGGCTTTGATTTCTTTCGGCGTTAAACCTTTCATATGTAAATGTTTGATTACTGCACGAAACTCGTTTTTTTCCATTTTGCAAAAAATACAAAGGTTGTTCGCTTTAATCTACAGAAATGAAACGCGATGAATTCCGGTCAAAATTTGACAATAATCAGATGAAAGATGCTATATGTCAAAAAGTAATGTGACATGACACTGCGAGTGCCCTATGACAGATTTTCTAAGAACTTATTGACTTGCCCTCGTAAATATAAAGTGCAAAAATTCCTCAGAGGTAAAAGAAACTGTAACAAATACAGATAAAACAGTATTACAGAATCACTAGAATAATTACAACTGTTATGTCCTACAGACGCCACGATTTTTTTTTCTCTTCGCCGCGACTATGGTTGGCGTCTACGAGACGCGAGCGGCGCCTTCTGATAACGGACTGACAGAATTGAAAAAGGGACCGGACAGGCGCTGCGAAAACTCGTAAATGTCAATCAACCTGGAAAGAATAATAACCTTAATGTAGGCTCGAAAAGAGATAAGATTGCAAAGACATTATAAATGTACCGAAGTGACGCAATAGTAAAAATCTAGGCTTTATCATCCGAGACTGACTAATAATTTTATCTTAAAAAACAGGCGCCATATCGCACTTAAAAAAAAAACGTAAACGCATAGAATAACTTCCAACAGGAGCGTTATCTGAAACCAGACTCGCAACTGACAATGGTAGCATGGTAACCATTTGCTTATCTAGTCATATTTTCCGCGAGAATAACAGAATTCGTCATCCGTCTCAGAGCAATCTTGGCTTTTTAAGGAAAACCATAAATCACTTTCTCTTCTTCTCAAAACTACTCTATGTATTTTAGATCAACTAGATAAAATGTTATAAAAATCGTAAATCTCGCGTGACATTGCAACTAACTTTAGCATCCTAGACAAAGGGCTCAACACCCTTTTTTTGGGGTATAAATAGAGGTCCCGCGGAAGCATAGAGCGTCAGTACCAAATTTTGAAGCACCCGATTCACGTCAGTACAGAATTTTAAACCATTCAGTACACGTCAGTGAAGTTCGCGCTTAGTTACTTATTGTCTCGCACAGTCCGAAAATCATTATAACCCGCGCTAATCACACCAGTTCGCGATTCCGCCCGAGTATGAACTTGTAATCAAATCGCAACTGAAGTTAGCCATACGCCACGTCGACTGCCTTTCAGATGCTCTTCGCTGACGACGGATCTCCTTGGCCACTCGCCTAGAACCTACTCGATATCTTAGAGACAGCTAATAAGTAAGTCGTAATTATTTACAGTTCATCCCGCGTTTCCCCGCATGGAAAAACTCATTTATTGTGCATTAATACACATACACGCGTTTCCAAAGAATGTACTCCAATTTTAACTTGTCGGTTGGTAGTGCGAACTATCAAGAAACGCGGACGACTCCCCTATAACCGAAGGAGCAGGCGGAACCGCTCCCCAGGGCCACCCACAATCGCGCTGGCACAATCGACTGTCGAACAATCCACAGAAATCTCCTACTCACCAACGCAACTGTTGGACCTCACCTCTTCTCCTATTATCGACCTCGATATTCAAGAAATCCTTGGTTATTCCTCTCCTCCTCTCGAGGAACGATTTCCTCCCCCTCCTCCTCTCGAGTAACGATTCCTTCCCCCTCCTCCTCCCGAGCAACGATTCCCTCCCCCTCCTCCTCTCGAGGAACGATTTCCTCCCCCTCCTCCTCTCGAGGAACGCTTTCCTTCCCCTTCTCCTTACGAACAACGATTCTCACTCCCTCTTCCTCCTTCGGATCAACTCCCGCCCCTCCCGGATGTTCCGGTTCTATACATCCCCCTCCCACGAAGGGGACAGACTGTGTATATCCCCGGAAATCCCGCACCTTACACCGTGTTTTTTAACACCTCATCCCGATGTGCTCCTGCAATATGTTCCTCGCCGCCCGTACCCGATAACCCTTTCTCATCCACACACACACACATACACACACACACACACACACACACACACGCACGCACGCATACGCACATACACACACACACACACACACACACATATACGCATACACACGTTATAGATAGTATATATTTTTTATGTAAAGAGAAGTTATAATGTACAAAACCTTCTGTTTATTATTATATTTTATTAATAAATGTAACTTAAGCTATTCCCCTGTCTTTTATTAAAATCACTCCTCGCATTCACTTCCCTCGAATACTGAGATCGCACGAGATCCAGTCCCAGGTCAAAAAGATTAAGTTCCTTGACCGAAAAAGTAGGACCGACGTTCGCAGTGTCCAGCGGAACAGGTATCATAGCGTCCCTTCGGACGTTGACCCACATTCCGGGACTTAAAAGGTGCGTACGACTCACAGATGTTCGCCTCCGCGCGTATACCTGTGAGATTGAGTCTAACCGTCCTACCATACCCTCTCCATTCTCCCTCATTGTCTCCTTGACTAAATTTTCAAGGGTTTGGACGTAACACAATGAATGTCGTCATAAAATCACAATTATCCGTATGGACTAAGACGATAGATTCCTATTTAAGTATGAACATAATACTATTACGAGATGTACGATTACTACTTAAAAATAAGACAGAACAGATAAAACTAAAACAACTTGTTCGAGATCCAACTGAATTGAAATATCTGGATAAAATTAAATAATACATGAAGAGTTATAAAGTGATCAAGAATTCTACAACCAAAAACAATTTATTTATCTCATGGCGACTAGCGGAATAAATATTGTTATTATGTTAGCAATATTAACTCGTTTTTTATGCAAAAAATTTATAAAAATAAAAAGAAGCTCAATCCTATCACGTCCACTATTTTATATTATAGGAAGGAAGTAAATTTATATAACATACTATGACATTGTATGATAGTGAAAAACTCGTGCCATCTATCATTATTCATTTTTCTTCTTCAACGGGGGAGGGATGTTGCAGCTTCAACTACAACTAGCATTTAAAATATCATTTAATCATGTAGTAATTCGAATTGCATTAATATTTCGGAATATCGACCTAATTCAAATAATATAAAAAACGCTTAATTCATGATTGTGAATGAGTTTAGTAGAACATTTGCGACAATCACGCATGAATTCCATACGGTATCGCATAATTACAAGAGATTGCCAAATGCGATCGGTCAGCATCGACCACACTTGACAATGGAACTAGGGCAAGCCCCAATTAAGACCAGCTCAGTATCTTAGAATAAGATATATACCCGCTTCTTGGACCGACAAAGGGAGAAGTCGAGTAAGCGAGGATACAATACGTCGCGTACGTTTAGTAATTTAAAAGTACCACTCTATAAGTGAGAACGGCCGTGCACGATATCTTTTGGTAACGTGACACCCGAGCCATGATAAAGCAAGTTGTGTATTAACAGTGTTACTCGAACCGTGATAAAGTCGTTGACCGTACGATAAATTCACAATGGTCTTTACACAAACGATCTTTTCTAGTTTTAATAAATCTATTCAGTTTATTTATAGATTTGTAAGCAATATTAAAGACCTGACTATGTGATAATTTTTAAAATTTTTCCGATATTTTACTTAAATATGATATTAAATATGATATAAAAAACGTTTTCTTTAAATAGGAATTAGAATCGTTTTCATTATTATTACACTCACTATTTTTATCTAAATTAGTTCTATTTTCTAAAAGTTTAATTCTGTTCTTTATTGTTGAAAAAATGAATTCAAGAGGATAGCCATTCATTAACAGAGTATGAACTAAGTCAGAAATGTTTTTTTCTTGAAATTTTGGATGGTATAAAAACAATATTTTGTTTAATTGTCCGATAATTACACTCCTTTTATGCATTAATGGATGATTCGAATAATAATTCAAATATCTCCCTGAATTAATAGGTTTTTTATAAATATCGATATCATTCTTCCTTCTTGTCTCATTAGTTTAACATCTAAAAAATTAATGCCATTTTCGTCGCCAAAGTAGACTGTAAACCTTAGCCTTTCATGATAAGAATTAAACAATTCCAGAACATTCTCAACTTTGTCTTTATGCACGGACAATACAATGTCATCAACATAACGGAAATAAAAAGACGAAACAATATTATTGGTCGTAATAATTTCTTGTTCTAAGTCTTGTAGAACAATATTCGCTAATGTAGGCGACAATGGAGAGCCCATTGGCATGCCAAAAATCTATTATATTTAAATATTTTTTGTCAAATTTAAAAAATGTAGAGTTAATTATAATCATAATTGCTTTTACAAACTCATGGATAGGAATCAAAATCTTGTTTTCAATCAGACTCTACTTACGTTCAATATTCTTTAATACTAAATCGGTCGGAATGTTCGTGTACATCGAAATCACATCAAATGATATAATACTGAAATTCTTATCGATTATCCTTCCATTGAGCTTATTCACAAGTCTATCAATTCTTTCTTCTGAAGAGCGAAACAGATTGTTATTTTCATTTCTTACAAATTTAGACATATGATTCGGGATAAGTCCTTCTTTCAAACACGTTTTTAAAAAATGAATTCTTATTCTTATCTTAATATTCGTCCTATACGCTCTTATGTATCTCTTTAATAGCGAATCCAAAATTTCAAGAAAAAAACATTTCTGATTTAGTTCACATTCTGTTAATGAATGGCTATCCTCTTGAATTCATTTTTTCAACAATAAAAAACAGAATTAAAACTTTAGAAAATAGAACTAATTTAGATAAAAATAATGAGTGTAATAATAATGAAAACGATTCTAATTCCAATTTAAAGAAAAAAGTTTTTTATAATACCTGTTCGAGATCGGTAATTCGAAAGAAAAGCAAGAATTCTTTCAGTCGACCGACATTAATTGTCATTGAACGCATGCATAAATTGAGCTCGTGATTTCATCTCGAGCATGATCTTAATCCTCGTTAAAATCATCGAATTCGTTGTTCTTTGTTCTTTTTAAAAACAATTCGTTACACACAAACAAGCTGTCGTTACCGGCAACGGACAATCGAAAGTTCTAGAACGATTTAATTCGCGCACGCGAGCGCCGCGCTCCGACGAATACGTCACGCACTGTCACCAATCCCACGCACGGATTTTCTGCCGCGCATGACTGTTATGTTGAACGTCGCTAGAAAAGAATTCAAAGCGCCAATCAATTCTATACACCTAATGCCACGTAATAATTACGATTGTGGCAAATTTTTATTGGATTTTTCCCAAAAGGGAAAGCTCAGGCCGAAAGCAATAAATGCTTCGATCTCGCCGTCCTCCTTCTTACTTCCAAAAAGTTCTTAGAGTTCTTAGAGTCATAATTTCGCTCCGTAAAATCGCCGTGCTAACCGTTTAGTGAAATCGCTATAAACCTAATCTTTCGAGAAGTGCCGAGAAAAATCGCCGAGATTTTCCATCACCGCGATTCCAAACTCAATTTGGAAAAGGTGACCGCATTTAATATTCTGTTAATCTAATATTTAATTAATTATATCTTTTGACTTTGTAATTGAATATATTAAAGAAATTCTTTTGTTAAATTACAAAGAAACTGAGTTGATTTTACTGTCATGCATCATACCAGCCGTGCGCCGAACTCTCACTCGAATTTTTCCGCGCGGTCAGCTCTCGCACAAACATAGTTAACTGTTCTAATGACCGAAGACAACTATCCACGCGCATGGGAGCTGCTGAGCGAGCAGTACGAAAATAAGAGAGAGTTATCTCGCTCCAATTTCTCCAAGTTTACCACCGTGGCTAAGATGAAGAACGAAAGTGCGGAGGAGCTCAACTGCGTCTTCAACGCCTTGACCAGGGTAGTCAACGGCCAGGAGAGCATTGATAGGCCTATCGACTCTCATGGCTTCGATCTACTTACTCATCTTGCCCGC
>NW_011627583.1:32275-45808 GCF_000204515.1 Acromyrmex echinatior | reverse complement strand
GTCTTATGTACGCGTTTACTGTTTTTTTTTATTGTAATCTCAATGCGTAACTTTATACATATATCGTCACGGAGATGACGAGGCGGGCGGGAATGTTTGAGATCGGTAATTCGAAAGAAAAGCAAGCGATTCGTCGTTCTTTGTTCTTTTTAAAACAATTCGTTACACGCAAACAAGTTGTCGTTACCGGCAACGGACAATCGAAAGTTCTAGAACAATTCAATTCGCGCACGCGAACGCCGCGCTCCGACGAATACGTCACGCGCTGTCACCAATCCCACGCACGGATTTTCTGTCGCGCATGACTGTTACGTTTAACGTCGTTAGAAAAGAATCCAAAGCGACAATCAATTTTGTACACCTAATGCCACGCAATAATTACGATTATGGCAAAATTTTATTGGATTTTTCCTAAGAAGAAAGCCCAAACCGAAAGCAATAAATGTTTCGATCTCGCCGTCCTCCTTCTTAGAGTCTAAAAGTTCTTAGAGTTCTTAGAGTCATAATCTCGCTACTATATCGCTTCGCTAAAATCGCCGTGCTATCGCTTAGTGGAAACCGCTACAAAACGAATCTTTTCTAGAAGAGCCGAGAAATCGCCGAGATTTTCCATCACCGTGATTCCAAATTGTATTTGGAAAAGGTGACCGCATTTAATATTCTGTTAATCTAATATTTAATTAATTATATTTTTTTGAATTTGTAACTGTGCATATTAAAGAAAATTTTTTTGTTAAATTACAAAGAAACGGAGTTCTCTTTACTGTCGTGTATCATATCAACCGTGTGCCGTTCTCTCACTCGAATCTTTCCGCGCGGTGCATTCTCGCACAATTATATAGGGCTTAGGATTAGCTAAGCCACGGGGGCAGAAGGTAATCGTTGCCCAATAATCTTTTACATTAAAGCTTTGTTTACCAGTATTTGACGTTGCTCGCGCGATTTCGGAGTTAGATAAGACTAATTAGAAACATCCATCAATCCGATTCCTTCAAGTGTCTAATTCCTAGAAGATGCTAGGAATGTCCTACTGCCAAAAACAAAGAAGAGCATATCGTCCCTGCGAATATAAATACAAGGTCTCTTTGAGAAACACAGTCAGTCAGTCAGTAATACACCACCAGTTTCGCTGTAATTCCAAAATCATAGTTTCGGTTAGTGCGTGAAGTTCTCCCGATCGGTCGTATAAAACATCGTTCCTAAGCCGATCTCCCTTAATATTCAAAACTAACTTCTTCGAGGGCCCGTAATACAGCCCCGCTTTCTGACTCGATCGCTTGAGGGATTCATTATCGTTGTCCTCCCGTTCAACTGCAGAGATAGTGAGTAATTAATTCCTCAATATTTCAAAAAACATTTTTATTAGTATGAAACGAATCATCGCAGAAATTGTTGCTTTTTCACTCCCATCCATTTCCTGACTCTCTCATAAAACCATTCTTTTTCATATTTGTTCAAAGCGATTAATAAATATATTACTGGAACGTTTCGAGCAGGTCATATTTATTTCTTCTGATTACATGAAACGGTAAAACGCTTCTCGTAATTTTCTTTCTATTGAGATTACTCGAAGCGATAAAGCGCTTTGAGTAGTTACTTCTCTTTATCACTTTACCTTTACTTGGAGCGATAGAACGCTTCAGATAATTCATTCTTATTCTTCCTATTACACGAAGCGGTAAAACTTCTCGTGATTACTTGAAGCGCTTTGAGCGATTACATTTTTTTATTTTTCCTATTACATGAAGCGGTAAAACGCCTTTTCGTAATTTTTCGCTCTTTCTTCCTCTCTCATAACTGCTTGAAGCAATAAACCGCTTCGAGTGGTTATCTCTTTTTATTATTTCATTTATTTGAAGCGGTAGAACGCTTCATATTCATTCCGATTACATGAAGCGGTAAAACACTCTCGTAAATTCTCTCTCTCTCTCTCTCTCTCTTTCTCTCTTTCAGATTACTTAGAGTAGTAAAACGCTTTGAGTAATTCACTCATTTCTTGGTCTCTATTATCATTTGAAGCGATAAAGCGCTTCAAATGATTCAAATCTTCTCATTTTACAATATTTATATTTTTTTTGTTTTTTCTTTTCTCTTTTTTCCACTAATTCCTTCTAATGAAAATTTTTTCATCAATTTTTTATCAATTTCGATATCATAACACCTTAAATTAAAAAGGGAAATTTCTAATGTAGATGATAAAGCGTAATCGCCATCGAATGAGTCGAAAGAAGCGAGCCAAGATTGAGACTTAAAAAAAGGGGATTCCGATAATCGTGAAAATTCAGTCGGGAATTTTCAAAGAGGCCCGTGATCAGCTGGAGAAGGTCCATAAAAAGCCAATTATTCGGAAGAAGCCTTCAGTGATCTTTGTGATAGATTTGATTGAGGACGATCCTCCATCCCTTCCATCCTTAAATTTCGATTTTCCTTCCCTTTCTTACTCTCCTACCCTGACAGACTCTCCACACCCCACAATTCCTGCTCCCTCTTTCTCCCCCATTTCTTCTGAGGACAATATCCTTCAATGAGAGCTTTTAATCACTTGAAACTCTTGTAGAATCTATAAAGTTCTCCCTCCCTTTGACCGCACCACCTCACCTCACATAAACATACATATATTATAATAAAACCTAGATGTTAGCTTAGTTTTTAATATTATTATTTAAAGCATACATATATAAATACATATATATATGATGATTTTGACGTCGAAGACCGGCATAGCGATGGAAGGGAAAAGGTTTTCGAAGATACAGAATTGGAGGCATTACTTGATCAAGACTAGTGTCAAAATCAAGAAGAATTGGCACGATCATTGGGAGTGACTCAACAATCCATTTCAAAATGCCTCAAAGTCATGGGAATGATTCAGAAGCAAGGAGTTGCAGTATGAGTTGAAGCCGAGAGATGTTGAACGGCGTTTGTTTGCTTGTGAACAGCTGCTTGAAAGACAAAGACGGAAGGGATTTCTGGATCGCATTGTGACTGGGGACGACAAATGGGTTCATTATGATAACCCCAAGCGCAGAAAATCATGGGGAGTTCCCGACCATGCTTCCACGTCAATGGCCAAACCGAATATTCACGGCTCCAAGGTCATGCTCTATATTTGGTGGAACCAACTCGGCGTAATGTATTATGAGTTGTTAAAACCGACTGAAACAATCACAAGCGATCAGTATCGAACGCAATTGATGCTTTTGAGCCGAGCATTGAAAGACAAACGGCCACAAAACAACGAGAGATACGATAAAGTGATTTTGCAGCATAACAATGCTCGACCCCATGTTGCGAAAGTGGTCAAGACATACTTGGAAATGTTGAAATGGGAAGTCCTATCCCACCCGTTGTATTCTCCAGACGTTGTTCCCTCTGACTATCACTTGTTTCGATCAATGGCACGCGGCCTGGCTGACCAGCACTTCCGATCTTATAAAGAAGTAAAAAATTGGATCGATTCGTGGATCGCCTCAAAAGATGACCAGTTTTTTCGACGCGGGATTCGTACGCTGCTCGAAAGAGGGGAGAAAGTAGTGGCCAGCGATGGACAATACTTTGAATCATAAATGTATAACCAGTTTTTTACAATAAAGCCTCGAATTTCGGAAAAAAACGGCGGAAGCAAAGTTGTACACCTAATATATCTGCAATTAATCGTTCCTATCTCAGCCGTATCGTATTACGTGCGCGTCATCACGCGCGATGCCATCGTGCACGATCATACCATCACGCAATGCGATAAATAATTATATGAGATAAAATAAAATAAAATACAATATATAAAATAAAATATAGTACAACATGATAAATAAATAAAATATTCCGCGTGCGAGAAGAGGATGACGACACATAAGAGGAAAAATACTAACTATTAATGGTAAGTATACATGGCAAGTATAACGCACAATAGGGACTGCGTTCAGTGGTGGGGGGGGGGGGATCGCGTTCGGCGGTCGAGGATCGGTGGCGGACCACGCCTGGAGGCGGCGGCGGCGACAGCCATTGCTCGCGCTACGTCTTCACCGCGACGCGGATGCAAGTTTCCGCTACATAATTTCCGGCTACGCAATTTCTCGCACTCGGGACATCCTCCGCACCGCCATCCCCCTCGCCTAGTGACATCATTTTCCTCCTCCTCACCCTCTGTGACATCACTCACTCGCCTAATAACGTCACCTCATGTACCACTCCTCTCCCCTGTGACGTAATCCCTCTCGCCTTGTGACGTCGTTCCTCTCCTCCTCCCTCTGTGATGTCACTCCCCTCGCCTAGTGACGTCATCCACTCCTTCCCCCCACGGGTACCCTCCTGCTCCTCACCACCCCTCAGAGGACCCGCCTACGTCTTGCTACTTGCTATTTCGAATATGTACCATTAATGAGTAATTTCTTTAAAAATACCTTATTTCTTGAGAAATATTTTGTATAACTATTGTATGTTTCATATCATTTTATATTAAATTTATATGAATTTAATATCAATTTATACCAAATAATACACAAGTAAATTTGTTCATGATTAAATTTTTTCATTAAGTAAATTAATAATAATTAGAAAAATAATTAATATGTTTAAATTACCTATATATATATATATATTAGGTGTTGGAATTAATTCGTAGCGTTTTACAAGTGATGGGAAGTACTTTCATTAATGTATTTTTTAATGCTCATGTGAAATAAATAACATTCTTTCATAAAAAACCGCTACGAATTAATTCCAACACCTAATATATATATACAAGGTGATTCTTTAGTTTATTTCAAGTAAAAAACGTTCATATAAATATGTGTCCTAAACGGCTTAGTTAGAAATAAAAAAAGTTAATCATAGTAATAATCTATTTATTTGAAAGAAATACAGCTTGAACTAGTCAAAAAAACAAAAACAGGTTTCAGTTCTTCTGATGAAATAAAACAAATAAATGAAATGAATGATTGTTGAAAATCTCCATCTTGCGCCATGATACATCCATCGAGCCTTCTTTTCAAAGATTGACGTATACACTCAAAGATATCAGATGTTACGTATTGCCTCGCATGAAGGAACTATTCGATTCCTCAAATCATTCTCATTCTCAATTGGGGTGGTATAAACCAATGATTTCAGATGCCCCCAAAGGAAATAATCCAAAGGATTTAAGTCTGATAATTCAGGAGGAGTCCATTTTTGATTTTGTCCAACTTTGACTTTGACTTTGTCACTTTGTATACGGTCGTGCGAATGGTCATGTGAAGCAAGACATATTTATGCATGAAGATATCTCTAATGCAATTTATCGTTTCATCAAACATTTGCGAACATTCATCTGTATTTCCTAACCTAAGCCGTTTAGAACACATGTTTATATGGACTTTTTTATTTGAAATAAACAAAAGAATCTGTTGAGTATGTATGTTATCTGTTGGTCTAACATACTTAACTAACACCCTCTCTGTGTGTGTGTGTGTGTATGTATGTGTATATATATATATATATATATATATATATATATATATATATACATATATACATATAGGGTGTTTCACGTAACTGTGATCATGATTTTTCCGGCATTTCCGATGATCTGACAAAAATTAGTTAGGATAAAAGTTAATCAGTTTTCAATCGGCTACAAATTGCAATATTAAAAATTTGCAAAATACTTTTTTTTAGGAAAAAAGTCAAGGTCATTCTAATTTTTTTAAATGGCACTACATATTTTTTTCTTTATATATTGTTATATTGTAACTGGTGTCAAGACGAGTTAAATGACCTGCTAAATTGTGACCTTGATATGACCTTAAAGTTGTGGGATTAATAAACGGAAACGTTTTCGTAAAAAAATACTTTTTTTGTATTAAATTTTTTATTTTATTTTTTATATTCTACACTAGAAAAAGATTTTTGTATCTGATACTTTTTTACAGATATGGATTCTTGTCTTTTAAACTACATACAAATTATAAACAAAAATAGTAGTGTAAGAAATTCACTAGATATACACATAACAGAGATACCAACAGTCTCAGAACTGTTGGCTCAGTGGCAGAGCGAAAGTCTACCAACTCGGAGAGAACAGGCCTGAGATCGAGACGAAGAGCTTCTCTGATATTTTTCGTTATTGTCGTCAATTGTTTATAGTAGCATAACAAAAAAGTAGAACAAAAAATTAAATGATATTATATAAATGATAACAAATTTAATGAAAAAAATTATGTAATTACAATAAGTGTTCGAATTGTAGTCCATTTTCTTGTAGGCACAATTCTGCTCTATGTAATTTTCATTCTATAATACTCCTATAATGCTGTCATGGCGAATTTCTTTGCATGCTGTACGGATTCACTGCTTTAAATATTCCATATTTTGAATTGATACCGCGTAGACTATTGATTGCAAATGACCCCATAGAAAAAAAAATCTAGTGATGACAAATCGGGGGATCGAGGTAGCTAAGGAATTGGTCTGTAAGTGCTCAACCAACGTTTTTCGTATTTTGAATTTAGATATAACAACAATTCGAGCGTTATGAGATGGACAATCATTTTGTTGGAAATAAATACGTTGCACAACATCATTTGGAAGCACTTGCAACAATGTTGAAAGTTGAGAACGAAGAAAATTTAAGTAAGTTTGGACTGTCAAATACTGTTCATAAAAGTAAGAAAAAGTCCAATCAGATGACCGTATACTAAATCACACCATACATTCACTATAACTTTTTGTTGAAAATTATGTTCTCGGAATGGGGATTATCCTTCGACCAAAAGTGATGATTATGATGGTTAATGGTTACATCATTATTTGAGAACTTACATTCATCTGACCATAAGATATTCTGTAATATTTCAAGACTTACTTTCGTATCGTATTTTGTGACAACTAGCCATGTATAAAATTTAGACGAATGTTGTGAAATGTTGTGAATCAGTTATACGTAAATGTTGTACTTTGGTCATTTTGTAAGGATGATAACGATTCTGTTTTACCATCTTATGAACTGAACTCTTAGATAAATCAGTTTCGGTAGCAACTGCACGAATGGAAGTGTGTGAATCTTCTTCTAAATGTGCGAATCTTCTTCTAAGACCATAAGAGTATTACAGTTGTACTTAAATGCGGTTTGTTTCTTTTCTTCTTTTCAAATTCTCCATAATTTCTTAAATTCTTTTCAATGTTATAAAACATTGTTGCACACGGGTGATGTCTCTATGGTACCTTGTGGCATAATTGTAGCTTCACGTGCATTTCTTTTACATTCACCAAATATTAACAGCATATCAACTTTCTCTTATTATAGGAATTCATTTTCGACAAACTGAGACTGAACTATAATTTGCTCTAACAACAAATTAAGACTGAACATAAGAACTGTTGAAGCATTCGGGCTACGCTATATTACAAGTTATATTGATATTTTTTCTATGTACATACTATATACATGTGTGAACTACATTCAGGAATATCACGAATTCCGAAATGGCTCCGTTTGTTCTTCATGTCTGACTGTAAGATCATTTCAAGATCATAGTACAGCAGTTCACTCATCTTAACATCAGTTACGATATTATGAAGTAAAAAATATGTAGTGCCATTAAAAAAAATTAGGGTGATCTTGACTTTTTTCCAAAAAAGAGTATTTTGCAAATTTTTAATATTGCAATTTGTAGTCGATTGAAAACTGATTAATTTTTATCCAAACTAATTTTTGTCAGATTATCGGAAATGCCAGAAAAATCGTAATCACAGTTACGTTGGACACTCTTATATATATATATATATATATATTCTTGCACTTAAACATTATTCAATTGGAATACTGCATTAAATAAAGAATTGAATATCAAACGCCCATTATCTTTTTCTACATATTTTGAACTGGTTATTTTTAACTTTTTTGACAAATTTTAAAAAATATGAAAACGTTCATGGACTCTCAAAACGGTGACTTGAGAAACCATGATACGTTATCTTTACTTTGCAAACCGGCAAAAGAATATCATGTCTCAAAATGTTAGCGTGTTCGAGGATTGTAATTTGAACAGCGTGAAACTTTATCTAAATTTAGAGTTTTATCGTAAAGCATATTATGGAAACAACTGCTTTGAAACGCTACTCAACGTGCGCTCGAGAAAGCGGTCATTAAGTGCTCGCGACAAAACGAATCCGTCCAGAGTATCATTGTGGACGTACGTATAAAATTTGATTGTAAGAAGAATGTGCTCGCCAATACTATTGTCTATTGCTTCATCATACACGTGTATCGAGTACTGTCCGTTGTCCAACGTAGTATGCAAGATTATGTATTGTAAATTGCAAGTATTTAGAACTTTAAAGGGAGAGAAAAACCAGAATGAAGCACAAAAATTTTTGAAGAAATGCTCGTCATGGTCATACCAATGTTTGTGGATCTGCAAGGATTCATCATTGAAAAAAGATTTATCGTCAAAGAAGTAACGGTGCTGAAACAGGAGACCATTCTCACACATTACATTTTTACGAGTCCCGTACCATTTTGACAAAGTCCGACAGGTCTTGCGTTTCCTGGTTGAGTGCTTATCACCATGGATTATGATGAGAGGAGATGGTCCCGTACAGTGAAACGAAACGCCTGATCACAGCGGCTGTATTTGAAGATGATGCTATCGTGTATGACGCGAGAAACGAACGTAGCTGTGGAACTTGCTTCTGGACGATGAGCGAGAACGCATATACATCGAGACCTTGAATGCAGTTTACGAAGATATGGAATCTTTAACTAATCTGAATGATTGTAATATATACGATGTGGAAAATATGCAAAGAATTGTGCTTTGCAAAATGTATTTAAAATATTTAACTGGTGGTTGCGACACCAAGAAGAATTGTAAGATTTTTAAATAAAATGTATGTTATCTCACATTAATATGTTTTTATTTCCGCTACCCTGACCAGTAGACATTTAAGTAAGTATATATAGTAGATGAAGTTGAAAATAGACCGATAACGATCTGATAGCTATCCGATAGCTGTTTATAGCTGTTAAATATTGGTTTGATTGTTCAATAGATATATACATTTAATTGTGCTTCAATAGTACGCGAAGCGCTGCAAGTGATAAAAATGCTGAGGTGGATTCTTTCGAGCACGACGTCTTCTCGTATACATTTTGGTAGAAGTATACAATTTTACTCGAGGCATTGTACATTTTGTCACTGATATTTATTGTGATGATCTAATTGTAACTGATGATCTAATTGTAATTGATAAATGCTGAAGTTTATTCATGATATCATTTGATATACTTTTCGGTGAGGTGTAAAGTTTTGATCAAGGCATCTTTTCCTTGGAATGGTATCATGTTCTAACGAACATCTTTACTATAAAATCTCGCACAGCCCCCGCGCTATCAGTCATTTTCCAAGTCAGTAGGTTAGTCAGATAGCTGTTAGTGAGTCTTACAATAATGGAGTGTGTTAGTGATTTGTTAGATGTTGTGTGCAAGATACAAATACATTTATCGCTATTACCTGATAAAATAACAGATAATGTAAACATATATAAAATAGTAACAAACGTTGTTTATCATATGCCAAAATCTTTTTTTATTGACGTTAACATTGTAGATGAGCGTCAACTGATGGGAAAATTGCAAGCATATTTATGTATAAGTAAGTTGATATATATTAATGTGCATTATGTGATAACGTAAACTGCGATTCGACAGAAGAAGTGTTGCTATCATGTAGTACGAAGTCTCGGTGTAGAGTAGAGTGGGGCTAGAATGTGTTGTTACACTTTTTCATTAAATTATTATAAATCTTCATACAACTATGGATGGACTAATGATAAATGCTTTAAAACGTTGCATGTTCATCTGACTTAATAATTGAGTACGAGGGCCAATCAATAAGTTCTTAGAAAATCTGTCAGAGGGCACTCGCAGTCATGTCACACTTTTTGACAAGTAGCATCTTTCAGCTGATTACTGTCAAATTTTGAGCGGAATTCATCGCGTAGTTTCATTTTTGTAGACGATTAAAATGAACAACTTTTGTATTTTTTGCAAAATGAAAAAAAACGAGTTTCGTGCAGTGATCAAACATCTACATATGAAAGGTTTAACGCCGAAGGAAATCAAAGCCGAGTTAGATAATGTTCATGGCACATCTGCACCAGCATTTGCGATTGTATACAATTGGATGAATGAATTTAAACGTGGTCGTACATCCACATGTGATGCACCTCGTTCGGGATGTCCAATTGAGGCTGCTACGCCAGAAATCATCGATAAAGTCCACATATTGTTTTAACTGATCGAAGAGTGAAAGTGCGCGAGCTTGTTGAGACCACAGGCATATCACATGGCACAGTGATTTCAATTTTGCACGAATAATTGGGTATGAAAAAACTATCGGCAAGATGGGTGTCGCGTTTGCTCACTATGGACCATAAGCGCGACCGTGTGACGATGTCAAAACAATGTTTGGAGATGTTTCAACATAATTCAGATGAATTTCTGCGTCGATTCATTATTGTGGACGAAATATGGATCCATTACTTTACATTCGAGATGAAGGAACAGTCAAAACAATGGACTTCACCGAGTGAACCAGCTCCGAAGAAGACCGTGAAGTCGATCAGAAAGGTAATGGCCACAGTTTTTCGGGATGCATGCGGTATAATTCGTATCGATTATTTTTCATCGAAGCAAACGATTAATGGCGATTACTACGCAGCCTTATTGGACTGTTTCAACAACATTTTAAAGAAAAAACGTCCCCATTTGGCGAAGAAGAAAGTGCTCTTCCATCAAGACAATGCATGGATTCACACGTGCCCCGCACCGATGGCCAAATTCAACGAATTCCGAATTGTTTTCCCATCCAGCATATTCGCCTCCTGATTTAGTCTCCTGTGACTATTTCCTGTTTCCAAACCACCTGAAGAAATGGTTCGGAGGAAAGAGATTCACTATCAGAGAACAGCTCATCGCCGAAACAGAGGCTTATATTGAAGGATTGGACAAATTATATTATTCGGACGGCTTGAAAAAGTTGGAGAATCATTGGATCAAATGTATCGAGTTGAAAGAAGACGTTCAGAAATAAAAATGAATCAATCAAAAAAAATGTGTTTTATTATGTTTTTTTAAGAATTTATTGACTTGCCCTCGTAATAATTAATATAATCCATTTTTATATTTAAATAAACAATTTATTAGTCTATTATTTTACGGCCATTTCATTAGCTAAGTTTTATATTTATTTTAAATATGAAATCAAAAGATTTTGTATAATATCGAATTTGAATCAATGCATCACACACACATAATTAGATAAGACGATAAGCAATTAAACTGCTAAAAACGATTTATCGAAATATTAATTATGTGATTGATGATGTATTTGTATGCCTGATGTGAACGTAAGAATAAACCAGCGCCCAAACTTTATTGATAAATTTCATACCGTAATTTTTTAATCGATTTTAATTGACTCGGAGTGACTTCGAATTAAAAACACTGCAATTAACTTAATCTATGATTAACTTACCAAGACTGAATTATTATGTTAATGTGGATAATATTTTAGTTTATTCGGGGCACATATTTGCTTTATCCTTACGAATAAAGTTATCCTTCAAAATTAATATTATATTTATTGAAATTTTTATGTGGTTTTATCATAAAAAAATTGCTTTATAGAAAGCACATATCACTAGAAATGCGATTTGTAAAAAAATTAAAATTAGTGAGATATATGTACAGAAAATAGTTTTCATTTTAGAATCTTTGTTTTAGTACGAAAGAAATTTATCCAAATACATTATATTGCAATATTGCTGGAACATTTCTTTGCAATATATCCAAAAGCGGACATCTTAACATTGTTGGAATCTTGTAGCAATGATTCAGTAACGTTTTGTAGCAACGTTTCGCAGCACCATGCAATATTGCAATGTTTCATTGAAATTATTCTGCAATGTTTCTGCAATCTTTCTGTGCTAATTTATGAGTAACGATTATTCAGGTTAGGAAATCTGTCACATCGATGACATATATAGAAACATGAGGCTAGAATAAATATTTTCTGCTTTAATTTTATTAAAATCGATGAGGAAGATGGAATTTTTAAGTATTATCCATAATTTACAAATTGTTTTATTTTTTTCATTGATATAATTGTCAAGATGCGTGCGCAGAGAAGAATTTTCTCGCACCATTCTGCCGAATCCAGCATATAGTATATTATAGAAAAGTATATGAATGCTGGGTCTATAAGTCTATGCTCTTAATAGTAACTGACACTGAAACTAGCAAACGACAATAAGAGTATCATTCTCAACTTGAAAATCGCGTAATAATGCATTCTCAAAGTCAAAGAGACTAACTACACATTTGTAAATACAAACACTTAATAATTAGATATATATGTAATATACCCATACAGAGAGAGAGCACAGAAGATTGAACCAATATTGTTGCAATATTGCAATATTGTAGATTGCAATGTAACATTGCAGAGATATTAGAGAAATGTAAATTAACAATGTCAGTAATATGTTTGTAATATTGCTGCAAAATATCAGTAATATGTTTGTAATATTCCACAAACATTGCAAAAGTGTAATTCTTTAATTGTTACAATAATAATAATACAAAAATAGTTTTTACAATATTTATGTAATATAGTTTTTTAGTTTAACAAAATCGTTTTTATAATATAATAATTAATATAATTAATCTTATATTTAAATAAAAAATTTATTGATCTGTTATTTGATGGCCATTTCATTAGCTAAGTTTTATATTTACTTTCAATGTGAAATCAAAAGATTCTATAATATCGAGTTTGAATACAATCAATGCATTATTATCCGACAAGACGATAAGCAATTAAGCTGTTGAAAACGATTTATCGAAATATTAATTATGTGATTGATGATGCATTTGTGCTTGATGTGAACGCAAGAATAAACCAGCGCCCGAACTTTGTTGATAAATTTCATACCATCATTTTTTAATCGATTTCAATTGACTTGGAGTGGTCTCGAATTAAAAAGAATCACTTAACTTAATCCATGATTAACTTATATATTAATGTGAATAATATTTGTGTGTGTGTGTGTGTGTGTGTGTGTGTGTATAATTTGTTCGGAGCACATACATGCTTTATCCTTACGAATAAATTTATAGAATTAATATTATATTTACTGGAATATTTTATAGTTTTATCATAAAAAATTACTTTCGGAAAGCACATATCACTAGAAATGCGATTTGTAGAAAAATTAAAGTTAGTGAAATATACCTATAGGAATATGTATATAAAATTTTCATTTTGAAGAGTCTTCGTAAAAAATTTATTCAAACATTGTAATATTGCGGGAAACGTTTGTGCAATATAACAAAAAGCAGACATCTTAACATTGTTAGAATTTTGCAACAATAATTCAGCAACGTTTCGCAACCACTATGCAATATTGCAATGTTTCAGTGAAATCATTCTGCAATGTTCTGTGCTGTACACACACACACACACACACACACACACACACACACACACGTGT
>NW_011627583.1:5265-31966 GCF_000204515.1 Acromyrmex echinatior | reverse complement strand
CCTTTTGGTCCCACCAGATACAGAGCATGATCTTCGAATCATGAATGTTCAGCTTTGGTGTTGATGTGAGGTCGATGATCGGGCTTAGCGTAGTATTTTTTCTTCTTGGGGTTGTCGTAGAATATCCACTTCTCATCTCCAGTCACAATCCGATGCAAAAAACCTTTTCTTTGTTATTTTTGAATCAGCTATTCGAAAAATCGCCTTTCAACGTCTCTCGGTTACAGTTCATAAGGCACCCAATTTCCTTGTTTTTCAATTATTCCCATGGCTCCCAATCGTGCAGAAACGGCTTGTTGAATTACTCCCAATGATTCTGCAAGCTCCTCTTGCGTTTGACTCTGATCTTCTTCGAGTAATACCTCTAATTCTTTGTCTTCGAATTTTTTTGGCTGTCCAGAGCGAGGCTTATCTTCAATGAAATCTCCATCCTCGAAACCATTCCCTACATGATTTATCAGTTGGAGCAGTGTCACCATAAACTTCGACAAGCATTCGATGGGCTTCAGCTACACTTTTCTGCCAATTAAAGCAAAAAATTAGAACCTCCCGCAAATGCTGCTTGGTTAACACAAAATTCGACATTTCAAACACAGTAAAAATCAAGGTTTTTGTATGAAACTCAAAACGATATAAACTGAATATTATTAGCAGATGTCTAACCTCTCTGAAAATGCCAAAATCAGTTGTCACTATGAATTCACAACAGCCAGAGCCAGCTTTTGGGAAATTAACCGAACTAATTTGTACTCCCAATATATATAAACATATTATTAAAAAATCACTAACATCTTTCACAAAATATCATTAGCCAGATTCGAAAAATCGGAAAACTATTGAAAACTATTGAAGTCTGGTATATTAATTTTTAGAGAAATAATCTTATGATGATTTTTTCCGAATATAGCTACATAGACACGTGCTGAGTGTTGCATATACGTTCAGATATACCGACTACTGGCAAAAATTGCTTTGTCATATATACTCTCTTCCGTATACGTTCGTATGAAACTTTTGGATGTCAATATGGAAAACATGAATAGATAGAATATACGGCGGATCGAATCCGAAAAAGCGGATTAAAAATTATTGAAATCGGGTCTATTAATTTTTAGAGAAATAATCTTATCGGATTTTCCGGATACAGCTAATACAGACACAGGTCGGGTGTTTCATATACGTTCGGATAGATCGGCTACTGACAAAAATAGTTTTGCCACATATACGCTCTTCTGTATGCATTCGTAAGAACTTTTGGATGTCAATATGAAAAACACGATACAATCATATACGGCGGATCGAATCCTAAAAAATGGGTTGAAAACTGTTGAAGTCAGATCTATTATTGTAACATTTTAACATTTGTCAACCTCAAGGTCATTGCAGATTGTTTCTTATTTTCATTTTTACATAAAAATAAATGTTCAGTGCAAAAATGAAAATAAAAAAAAACAATCTCCAGTAACCTTGACAAATATTACTCAGGACATGATCCTGAACAACATTCAAGAGGTTTTAGCCGTCGGTCGGACATCTTGGGTAATGCTAATGCCGATAGTACTGTAACCTTTAAGCCCTATAACTCGTAAAGTACTTAATGAAAATGAACTTAATTATAATATTTTGGAAAATTCTCGAGATAAGCTGCAAGAATATGCAATGAAACATTAAGAGTTCTATTTAAAAAATTCAAAGTGACCTTGCCCTGACCTTGACAACGCCATCCAAGGTGAAACCAATAATATCATCTTATGTCCCCCTCAAAATCACGAAACTTTTGTCTGAAACATTTTTTTGTATCTTCCATATTTTTCGAGATATTTGCCTGGGGCGATTAAAATGAAACACGCTCTATATAAATATAAGAGTATATAAAGTATAAGAGGACAGACAAATTCTTAATCGCCGTTTGTATTATTGTCCTCTACCGTGATGATAAACACTGTATAATATTGCATGCCAATGTATTTGAAATTACTTAAAACTGATTTTTTATATATTACGCGATCTTCATATATATACATATATATATATGTATATATATATATTTATATACAGAGTGGTTTGGAAATTAGTGATAAATCTTTCGCACAGGAGTAGAATATATAGATATTGATTTTTATCAATATATACAATATATATATATGTATTGATTTTTAAATATGTACTTAAATATATATATAAATATATATGCAAATACATATATGTAAATATATTGAGTAGGGAAAATCGGGACATCATGAGTTACGGAGTACCATAGGTCATCAATTATTTAACATAATCTAGAATGTTTAAATTAATATTGCTGATACAATACGATTGTTACTTCGTTGCCCATACTTTTTATCTAGGGAGCAGTGATTGATGAAAAATATCTCATTCGGCACGATTTTTCGCAGAGAAATTATTTCCACGAAATCAGAACGATGTGGAAACACGTGCCTGAACGGATTTCAAATGACGGGAGAGAGGAGGGGAGGGATACTGCGAAGAAAGAGGCGAAACAAAGACGGATGTAAGGAAACTTATTTCCCAGAGAAAATAGACGAGTGGAAATTTGTTTCGTAATTCGTACGAAACAATGCGTTTACACGGGCGTTGTTACACAAGCCCGTTTAATTATGTATTACAAGGAAAAGAAATATGTAAAAAAAGGACGAAGGAAAAGAAGAAAAAGGAGAAGAAGAAAGAGAACGAACAGAAATAATTGGAGGTTGTCGCAAAACTGATAATAAATAGAACGGCAGAATTAGATTAATCACTGCCTCTAACTTACTTTTCCGCTCCACCGGTCGATTTCCTCTTCGGTATTGCTCGCCCAGCTCATTAGGAGCTGTTTAGTTGCGCAAAAATTTCCTGAAGTTGCCTCATCCCTCGAGGTTCATATCGGCAGCACTTTTCCAACGACTATCGTTTGCTCGTTAATGATAATGCTTCCGAGTTTAGAGAATACAAAAGTCTGTAGTACGAGCAATCAATTTTATACGTTCAAACGTTCCACGATAATGAGAACCAAATCGCTTGTGACTGGAAAAAGCTGACTGGCACGAGATAAGAATGAAAAGGGAGGCGCTTCCTGGTATGTACAACGGCTTGCATACAATTAACTTCGAAAACATAATAAGTTTCTCGAGCGGAGAAATCGCTCCAAGCGTAGTCCGAAAAAGACGGAAAGTTCTTTTTGTCCGATCGCGCTGCGCCGCAGATACTGTTGTTCCGTGGGGAAACTGCGGCGCGACGTAAGCAATATCAACAAAACATCATATTCACGAAGAAGAATGTTACTCTCTTCACTTTTTTTTTTAATAAAAAGCTCTCCTCTTCGAGCTAAAAAATATATTTCCCTCTTTTCGATTCATCTTTACGCTTTCTTCGCTAGAGTTCTTATAAATGATTAAAATCGGAATCTTTGACCGGTTAAAAACTAATGGTGATGATAGCAGCAGATAGAACAATCGTTCTAGGAATTAAAATCGGATATTTTCGGCATCTGGCGCGATCGCGCCGTGCTATGGTGAGGTAAAGCCGCGTGAATCGAGTCAAATCTCCAGAGCGAAAACTTTTCTCTCATTCACACACTGATCTATCCTGGCGAATACTTTTAATGCGTTTAACGCGCAACTTTCATCGAATAAACATATTCCTCTGGGGCGCGTTCTCTCTCGCGTCATTACCTACGGAAACGAAATTTTTCGATTCTTGCACCGCGCTGGGGGAACATGGCCTTTGAGCGTAGCGCTGCTAATTATTGGCCATTATTAATTAATACAGATCAGCCAGCGTTTGCTTCACATCAAAATACATCGTGGAAGAATATTACTTCCGCTTCTATTGAGATACTATTAGAGACCGTCGATCCTGGACAAATTTTCGTGACTATCAATGGGGCCCCGGAATAATTGCAGATAACATTACCGATAATTTATAAAAATTTACAATTATTAACATAAATATTTCGATAATTTATTTCTAAATTCGTGATTTTTTTATTGTATAAATGGTGTATAAATAAGTACGCATACTTTTAATGCTATAATATCTTATATATTGCAAAAAAATTACAATTTTTTCTTTGGAGTTATTATTTCTATTGATAATCAAATTCGGATGATAACATTAAAATCACAGTTTTAAATAAAAATTGAGTATCATTAAATTTGAAACATAATACATATCTATAAAACTAATAAATCATGAAATTAGTATCGTATTATTTCTTACCCTTAGGCTCGGTTGCGCCAACGTTACTTTGAGTTTAAACTTTCTTTGTCTGTGTTTTAAAGCGAAAGAGAGACAGAGATAGAGAGAGATTTAAGCCTAGCTTGTTTAAAATCAAAGTAACGTTGGTGCAATCGGGCCTTAATCACTTAAATTTTAACAGTCACGCGAACTTCCATAAGCGCCGACCGTCTTTAATAGTATCTCGTCGGTGTTTCTATCACAATCAAATATTCACGTACCAGAAATCATCTAAAAATTGCTCGCTTATTTTTGTTCATGATGACAAACAACGATCATTGCGACAAGCAGCCTGTTTCGCCCCATATAGCACAGAAGATTGCACCATATTGCTGCAATGTTGCAATATTGCAAATTGCAATGTAATATTTCAGAGATATTACAGAAATGTAAATTAACAATATGCCTGCAAGATGTCAGTAATATGCCTGCAAGATGTCAATAATATGCCTGTAATATTCCAGAAACATTGTTGACTATAATTCTTTAATTTTTATTATTATAATAATATAAAAATATAATAATTTTTTACAATATTTATGTAATACATTCTTTTAGTTTAACAGCCGTGATATAATAATTAATATCATCTATTTTTATATTCAATTTTATTTCAAATAAAAATTTATTAATATATTATTTGACGGTCATAATTATATTTGCTAAATTTTACGTTTATTTCAAAAGATGTCATATTGCTGGTATTATATTGAAGTTGCCAATACATGTACTTAATGTGTATTGACGCAGCTTTAAAATGTAGTACATGTCATTAGACTAAAGTGTAAACAATTACTATTTTTATCGCATTAATATCCATACTCTTTATCACTCAAATCAAAATCATTACTTCTAAATCATTTAAATCACTTTTCAACATGCTTATCAATGGAGCATGTTCTTTGCAAGCTTCTATAAGCAAATGACTTTTAGCTGCTTTTCTTTAGAAAAAAATAATGAATTAAAACTTCTCGCAAATGGCGTCGATTTTGAACACAATCAACACATTATCGGCTAAGACGAAGTAATTAAGCTACTGAAAACAATTTATCGAAACATTAATTATGTGATCGATGATGTATTTACGCCAGTGCTTCCAGATCAATAACAAAAGTTAGTTGAGAGTCGAGTGGAAGAGATACGCACGCAGAAATAAACTAGCGTCCGAACTTTATCGATAAATTTTATACCGTTATTTTTTAATCGATTTCAATTGATTCAGAATAGCTACAAATTAAAAAGAATCACTGCGAATAACTTAATCTATGATTACTCAGATAGCATAATTGATCCATTTGAACTCAAAAAGAATTCATTTTCTTGACGTCTTCATGGATTAGCGTAATTTATTCGAAATGTACTTAAAAAGAATTCCTTTCCGACAATTAACGAAGGACATCATAAAAGCCCAAGCAGCAAAATATGACGAAATAATCTCTATTTGACCTTCTATTAGGTCGAAAAGTTTTCTTGACCAAGCCTTATTTACCACGAATCGACATTGAATGACGATAAGTGGAGAAAAAAGTTGAAGTCGATCGAAATCAGATAATGCAGGCACTTCGCCATGTAAATCATAGTCAGATTTGATCAAATAAACCTAGCAGAAGATCTGTAATATCATGATAATTTTGACCTAATTCTGACTAACTTGTGCCCTTTCTTTTTTTAGCAATTCAGCTCGTCGAGATGTCTAGAGATGGCAGCGCTGCACATTTCTATATTAATTCTACTTAGATGGGTAACCATGCTACAATCATGACATGCTTGATAAGGTTCCAAGCCATAGAAATTCGAAATAAAATATTAACAGAGTCCCATTTCCGTTGGTTCTGAAGTTGAATATCGTGTGATATGATGACAAATATAAGTTTGAAAGAAAATTTTCTGTACAGATTTGTATTTTATTAAAACCAATTCCTTCGAAAATAAATAATTAAAACAATTATTAATTAATTGTTAATTATTTAACATTAATATATTCTACACTAAGTGCAATAAAAATATTTTTAGTAAAAGACAATAGGCTCAAATAATTTATAAAATTAACAATAAAACAAGGACTACGATCCAAGCTAGATCTTAATGCTGGATTAAATATAATACAAAAACATAAGTTTATTAAAACAAACATTTTGATCCTTATTGAGTCATTCTCAATGTTAAAATTAATACAATTTGAAATCAATGACTCATTTGAAAAAATAAACTTATATACATATGATGATTTAGTAAATGTATAATAATAAAATATAAATTCAACATCGTGTATGTACAATTTCGTTAGATAGATTTCGTTATGAACATTATTTAATATATAAACGTGAAATAGATGATGAATATTCGAATAATGTAGATACGTTACAGCGTATGGTAGTCATCAAATGGCTATCTTATAAAATGACATTAAAAACGTAGTCGCAACGGTTCTGAATTGCATTCTCAAACTGACAAATGAACCAACTCTAATATTGTCTTACACAAATTGACAAACAATTAAACAATAATAGTAATAAGGCTCGATAAATTTAAAAAACAGAAAGACAAAGGGCTACGAGCTTAACAATAAGATTGATCGTTATCAAATTAAAATTTGAAGTCGTTAATAAATAAATGTCAGTTAGTTAAAATATAAAACTTTAATTTGCCGGTAACAAACAAAACCAAACCAAACATTTCGATCCCTGTTGGATCATTATCAATGTAAATAAGAATAAATATTACATAGATAAAAGGAAACATTATTATACATAAATAAGATATATAAAAATTGAAATTCGCTCTTGATCGCAGTATTAATTAACAATATCGTTCAATACAAAATAAATGTTGTGATCAAAAGAATGTTGTGATCAATAACCATGTATTCCTTTCGATTGTGTATGTAGATTATTGACAAACATACTTGTTTCTGTTAAAAAGTACAAATATAATGAAAAATTGTAATAGGAATAAGTAATCAAATCTAATAAGAGAAATACAAACTAAGAAGCAGGGAATGAAAATAAAAGTAAAAAAGTAAAAAAATAATCTAATGAGAAATGTACAGAGTTATTAATACGAATTAAAATTGTGTCATGTACGTAGTATGTACGTCATAAATTATATATATTAAATTTAGAACAGCTAAATCAAATGAGAATAAATACCTTCTATTATGTGTCAATGTAATATAAACGTCGTCTATTCTTAGGCAATGCGATGAGATTGAAAATATAATTATTTCTCTAAGATGCTCAGAGACAATATAAAATACACTTATCAAGACAAGAAGGTTGAAGGTTGATAAATCAGAAAGGAAGGGGAACATAAGAGGGAGAAAATAAAATAGAGGGAAGAGAAAATGGAAAGAGGAGAAAAGAAAGAATGTAAAAAGAGAAAGAATATAGTTAAGAAGGAGAAAAAGATTGAATAATCTGTGAATAAGTTTCAGGTAACCAGTGGCATAGCAAGGGGAGTGCGGTTCGCTCCGGGTGCGGTCTTGACAAGGGCGCCAATCAGTATTACAAATTCTGAATTGATGGTACGCGATCAACAGGTCACTTGTCAAGTCCTCAGGCTGATTGATGGCGCTGATCGCGTACTGCCCATAAACTAACAACAGAGAGAGAAGCTAGAGTTCTAGATAATAGAGAGGCGAAGTGAGAAAATGGTCTGATTGGTTAGCTAAATCACGTGTTTAGCGCCATTTTCTTTTACACTACGATAGAGTTAGGTTGCGGTCAAAGTTTCACTATAAATGTTTTGAAGCGCGTTGACATCGCGTTGACTGTACTAAAGATTTTAGTTTTCAAGAGGAGCCTAATCTTACTTCGACGTTTTGACATATATATAATACAAATAATACTACATATATGTATTCTGATTGGTCTTAATTGGTGTTCCACGATGAAAGAAAGTGGCGGCGATAATCGATAATTTCGATTATCGACCGCATTTGACGCTTCTCTATTATTTAGAACTCTAAGAGAGGCTAGTATTATATTTATCGTACGACAAAGCATTTCAAGCCTATTGATTGGCTGCAGGAAAGAGAAGTTGTCAGATCTCTTTATCCCATGATCAATCAATGAACTTAAAATAGTCACGTTCAGGGGGTCAATTGTGGATCTTGAAATGAGGTGAAAATTACAAAAGTGAGCAAATTCACTAGTTATTGACCAATTAAGTTATGAATATTCTAGTAAATTTGCTCACTTTTGTAATTTTCATCTCATTTCGAGGTACACAATCGATCCCCAGCAGACTCAACTGTTGCGGAGCGGATCAGTGAGCGCTTGCTGCTATTGGATAATCTAAAAGAATACACAAAGAATACAATAGCAGCGAGCGCTCATGTTATACGCTCCGCAACAGTTGAGTTTGCTGAACGCGACCAATAAGTCTATGATGCTGCCAACGGTTTCATATTTGCAACACTGGTGCCAATTCAATAATAATACAAGCAAACATTTAGAATAGAAGATTTTTTTTGTTATGAAAGACAAAAAGGACAACAAATTATCTTGAACGAAAAATAAAAGAGAAGAAATTAAATCAATCAAATTGAAATCGTTAGCTGATATTCTGTATCATCATCAGTGTATTAGTGTTTAATGTTTTCTTGTCATTATTATCATTAAAAGGTTAAGGTAAGTATTTAAAACATTGATTCTTATTTATAAAAAAACAAAATATGTAATAAAATCAAGAATATCATTTTTCAAACGAATGTACAAGTATCGGCGTAAATGCCTTTATACATAAAGTTGCACCATTATTTCTTCAATAATAATATCATAACAATAAAGATGCAACTTTACAAAAGTATTTTTGCATACTGTTGAATTATTTTGCAATAAATAGTTTGAGTTAATGAAAATTATCAAAATTCTCTTTTGAATTATCTTTTGTCCAATTTTTTCAAGATAAATATATAAATTACAATTAAAATGAGTAAGAAACCTTCAGGCGTTGAATATAGAAAATGAAAATCAGACAGGATAAAGAAAACCAAAAGCAGGCTGGCTCTTTTTTAAAGTAAGTTTTGAAACAAGAGCCGATCTCTTTGAATGCCAATGAACGTATAAGTAATATAGATGATATTTGTACAATAACTGTTGAACAATCTGAATGTAATGAAAATAGAACAGTAATTGGAAATCAGGAGACTGAAATGCCGATAATAAATAAAATATTAGAAAATCATTACAAAAGTCATCAGGATTGTCAAGTTGCTGTACAAAAGAATGAACTAAATCCTTTTAGTTTAAATGACATAAGCTCGTGGCTAATACCTTTAGAGGCTGCATTAGTTACAGAACTGATTTCAAGAGGTCTAATTCAAAATAAGGAAGGACCTTTTGCTATAAAGATGAGAAATGGTGCAGGGATTAAAGGCCAGAAAAGGACAATGTCTACTGCGTGGTTCTATCGACAACTCGATAATGGAGAAAAAGTGCTTAGAACATGGATGATATACTCTGCGATTAATGAATCTTTATATTGTTTTTGCTGCCGGTTATTTGCTTCGATTTGAAACATGTATAAAACGCTTTTGTAAGAGGTGGCTTTCAACAATGGTGGAAACTCTATCCAAAGGTAAAGCAGCACGAAAATAATTCTATCCATGTTGCATCTTTTGAAAAATGAAAAGAAATGGAAATGAGGATTCGGAACAGACAAACTATTGATAGATCACTTCAAGATCAAATTAAGAAAGAAGATTTAGATTAAAGTTCTTGAACGAATCTTGGATGCAATCATGTTTCTAGCCAAGCAGAATTTACCTTTTCGTGGTCATCGAGAAAACGTCGATAACGTTAATTATAACAGTGGTAAATTCCTAGAACTAATAAAACTTATAGGAAAATGAAAATCCTGTCATGAAAGAACATCAGGTACGTATTCGTTCAATTCACCGAACACATTTGCCAATTTCCTATTTGTCATCACATATTCAGAATGAATTATTACTCTCCTTGCACGTTGTGTGAAAGATAAAATTTTAAGCGAAATAAGAAAGTGAAATGCTGATTGATGTTGAGATAATATGTGAGCAAATGGAAAATCCGTATTACAAAGCGCATACGACGAAAGAAAAAAATGGTAGGAAAGAAAGAAGACGATGCTGGCTTGTTACCGCAACAAGAGATACGCCGAGATATGTTAGAATCTATTGATCGTTTGAATTAGGAAATTACACAGCATTTCGAGCAACTCAATTTGTTAAACGAACGCTTTGGATTTTTGAGCTTGAAAGTATTTCTCGATGTATGTAACGATGAATACATAAAGCAAAAAATTAATGAGCTACGTATCATCTACAATAATACATAATTGATTCTGATGATCTCAAATCTGAAAGGCTGCGACAGCTTGTGAGCAGTTATCGTTCTGTCCAAAAGACAGACATATCAATAGATGAGTGGTCAGCAGAAACCTTCTTGGATAGTTCGATGGTTTTACAGAAATGTTATTCAATTTGACAGTGATTTTACAAATTTTTTTTTTTACCATAAGCGTGAATGTTGTCACTTGCGAAGCTTTTCAAAATTAAAGCTTATTAAAATCTATCTTCGTTCAACAATGAGTAAGGTGCGATTAAATAGATTTGCGTTGCTTTCTATTAAACGAGACCTAATAAAAGATATGGAGTTTACAAATGTTATCAAAGAATTTGCACCAAAGTTCGAAAGATTCGAATTTAAAATTTTGTTATTTTATTTTTAAATTTCGTTATTTTTTCATCGTTTATTAAAACAATTTTACTGTTTACTCCATTTTTTAGAAAGAGATTCTAATTTTTATCTACTTAAATGTTTATCTATAAAATCACTTCTATATTACGTAATTATTATTATATAAAGTGTTGTATTAAATGATTAATTTAATACAATTTAAATCATTTATAAATAATAAAATTTTATTGAAATTGTCTTATTAGTTTTTAAATTAAAAAAATAATAGTTTAACTAAAAAAATCACGGAACAAAAGGAACCGCTCCGGGTGCTGCCATCCCTTGTTACGCCACTGCAGGTAACAATTCAGTATCATTCTTTTTAATAAGATTTTGTTTCTGTCTTTTGATATAAATCATTTCAGACACTAATCTACATCACACAATTTTAATTCGTATTAATAACTCTAATGTATATTTCTCATAATATTACTTTTTTACTTTTGTTTTCATTCCTTGCTTCTTAGTTTATATTTCTCTTATTAGATTTAATTACTTGTTCCTATTACAATTTTACATTATATTTACTTTTTAACAGAAACAAGTATGTTTGTCTATAATCTACATACACAATCCAGAAGAATACATGGTTATCGATCACAACATTCTTATAACATTTATTTTGTATTGAACGATATTGTTAATTAATATTGTGATCGAGAGCGAATTTCAATTTTTATATATCTTATCTATGTAATATTTCCACTGTTATTCTTATTTACATCGATAATGATCCAACAGGGATCGAAATGTTTGGTTTTGTTTTGTTTGTTACCGGCAAATTAAAGTTTTATATTTTAACTAAATGACATGTTTATTTATTAACAGCTTCAAATTTTAATTTCATAACGATTAATCTTAAGTTCGTAGTCTTTCTGTTTTTTACAAACAATTGTATAAATAATAATTTACAAAAATAAATACAAGTCGCAAACTGTCAAAATTTCTCAACTCATATACCAAATTTCCATTATGATGATACGGTTATACAAATAAAATAAAAAGTGTGTGTCTAATGAGAAAACGGTAATAAAAAATACATGAATAAAATTAAAACTTGTATACAGGGTTGGTCATATTCGATGGAAAGATCTGGCAACACTGTAACTTTTGACAGAGATGTTAGATCGAGTAACGACGTTTCCCATGATTGAAAAAAAAACATCTTTCCGTCGAATATGGCCAACCCTGTATATAAAATGTCTTAAGATAAAAATTTATAAAAAGATTAAAATATAGGAACAAACGGTTAAAAATACAAATCGAACAATCAAAAGTAAAAAAAATATAATAAATAAGTACCTGTTAACTGATAGTGCAATATCTAAGAGTAACATTTAAATACGGAAAAATTGAGATATCTTAAGATCCAGAACTCATCTCATTAGTAAAGACAAATCTAATCTGATATCTTATGATAGTTAGAGATAAGAGAGTGAGAATAAGTAATAGCGAAAGAATAAAAGGAGAAGGTATCTAAGAGATATTAAAAAGGAGATAGCGACTGAAATATAGGAAGATAGAAACTGTTGGATAGAGATTCGGTAACGGTTTGTCTGTTTAAATCTTTTAACCTATTTTTTAATATGCATCATTTCAGATATTATTCGCTTATTATACGATGATTCAATATCTAATATTTTTACATCTTTCCAATCAAAATTATATTGAACTTAATGCGATGGTTTGAAATGACGAAAAAGATCTTGTTTTTTTGTTAATATCAGAAGAGTGCTCCTGCACTCTTGTATGTAACCATCTTTTCGTTTGGCCAATGTAACTCGCATCGCAATCCAGACATGAAATTTTATACATTATATCCTGATGTGATAAAGAATCCAAAACATCTTTACCCTCTAATGAATTTATTCAAAATATTAGGAACCATAAAGATTGATTTTAAGTTTATAGCTATTGGAAGAAAACTTTCAGAAATTGATCTTATGTAAGCAACTGTAAAATATTTGTCCTTAATATTCAATTTTTTAGTGAGAGGTAGGATTATTAATTATAATTATGTGAAAATGAAATTTTAATCTCATCGTAATAGAAAAAATGAAAGGAAGTGAGTAATCATTAACTAATAAAATGTGAACAGACTCAATTAAGTTTTTCTGATGGTAACGTGAATGAGACAAAAGAATTATTCTATCTATCATATCATACACTATTCTTTTTTTGTCACTTAGCTAAAGGTCTCTGGAATACTTTTCTTAATGATTTTATAAAGAAAAAGCGACAGATTGTATACAAAGGATTGTTAATCGAAGAAACAATCAATCTTAATGGATTATTTACTTTATGAACCTTCGGAAGCTCGTAAACTCTAGAAATCGTACTGTCAGTAGTTAAAAGTGAATGATAAGTGTGATCCTCGATATATTTATTTTTCTTCCATCTGGAAAGACGAATGCATAAATCATTAATCTGTTTTTTAATAGAATTTCTTTATCACTTGATACGTATTAATATCTGAAAATATCAAATCCATTTCTCGATTGTAAATCTCTCTATCCATGATCATCGTAACATTTCCTTTATCTGCTTTAGTGAAAATTAAATTAGGATATTTTCTGATAAACGCTTTGGTAACCTTGACCTAGTTAAAAAGTAATCTATCATTAGAATTAAACAAAAAATTATTATTGGAAAGTTTGTGTAAAATACAATAGGAATAGACTGGTTTCTAAACATAATTGACAATGTTATTCGGACAGCCTACAACATTGTTCTCAATATGCTTAATAAATTCTATTACAGTCCTATCTTTGTCATTAGATGTTAATGGTAAAGCGAACCGTTCCCCTACTATAGCAAACATTTTACTTTATGGGGAATCTCTGTATCACTTGAGTTGATGAACCATTTCTCAAATTTATCTAAAAGTGATTCACTAAATTCATTAGTTGATACACAAACATCGATAATCTCATCAGATACTTGAACAATCTCATTAGATAACGACACTATTCTAAACCTTGTATGTTCAGAAGAAGACTAAATAATTTGCGAATCATCCGTCGAAACCAAATAAGAATAGATAATTGGTTGAATTCGTGATTTAGTGATCTCATTCTTTTTATATACTAATAATCAATTAATTTTGTTCAATACTCTTTTTCTCTCATTCGACCAGAATAGACTAATTTTTCTTTTTTAAAAACCAAAAAAAGGAATTTTCTACATCCAAAGGTAACATGAATACAATGATTTAAAAAATTTCTTTTTTTATAAAATCTAAATGTGCATACGCATCTCTGAGTTCCAATCTCAAGACAGCCCTTACATTTTTACGCTGGATCATTGTCAGTCTTTTGCAAGAATTATCATTATATTATATAAAAATATATTGTCAAAAATTTTGCAAGAATTATCATTATATAAAAAAATATTGCTTAAACAGTGCATTTAAATGTGAAGGAACCAGATCATAATTTAGGCATTTCTTAATAAATAATATTCTAATTTTAATCGAAACATTTAATCTTAATAAATTATTGGGAGTACAAATTAGTTCGGTCCGTTTTCTAAAAGATTGCTCCTCGGTCCGTTATCCAAAAGATGGCTCCGGCTGTTATGAATGGTTCATAATGACAGCTGATTTTGGCGTTTTTAGAGAGGTTAGGCATCTGCTAATAATATCGCTTTGAGTTTCATACAAAAACCTTGATTTTTACTGTGTTTGAAATGTCGAATTTTGTGTTAACCAAGCAGCATTTGTGGGAGGTTCTAATTTTCTGCTTTAATTGGAAGAAAAGTGCCCATCGAATGCTTGTCGAAGTTTATGGTGACACTGCTCCAACTGATAAATCATGTAGGAAATGATTTCGACGTTTCAAGGATGGAGATTTCAGCGTTGAAGACAAGCCTCGCCCTGGACAGCCAAAAAAATTCGAAGACAAAGAATTAGAGGCATTACTCGAAGAAGATCAGAGTCAAACGTAAGAGGAGCTTGCAGAATCATTGGGAGTAACTCAACAAGCCGTTTCTGCACGATTGAGAGCCATGAGAATAATTCAAAAACAAGGAAATTGGGTGCCTTATGAATTGAAACCGAGAGACGTTGAAAGGCGATTTTTCACTTGCGAACAGCTGATTCAAAGACAACAAAGAAAAGGTTTTTTGCATCGGATTGTGACTGGAGATGAGAAGTGGATATTCTACGACAAACCCAAGAAGAAAAAATACTACGCTAAGCCCGGTCAATCGTTGGCATTGACCTCAACATCAACACCAAAGCCGAACATTCATGGTTCGAAGATCATGCTTTGTATCTGGTGGGACCAAAAGAGTGTTGTTTACTATGAGCTGCTGAAACCTGGCGATTCTATTACGGGCGATCGGTATCGGCTACAATTGATTCGTTTGAGCCGTGCATGGCGAGAAAAACGGCCGGAATACGAGCAAAGACATGATAAAGTTATTTTTCTTCATGACAACGCTCGGCCTCATGTCGCAAAAGTAAAAAAATATTTGGAAACGCTCAAATGGGATATTTTACCGCACCCGCCGTATTCTCCGGACATTGCTCCTTCTGATTACTGGTTCCGAAGGATGCAGCACGGTGACTTCTTTCGCAGAAATCGCGATTCATTTTGTTTTGAAACAAATGTATTTTTGAAAAACGGACAACAAAAAAACGGACCGAACTAATTTGTACTCCCAAAAAACTTTCAACAAAAAACTTTTAACAAAAATTGAAAAAAATATCTATTTCGCGTTATTTTTGACGTAGATGTGCTTCCAGATAAAGATATTTTTATCTAGCATCTATGTTAAAAATAGCGTGAAATAGATGTTTTTTTAATTTTAAATGATTCCGAAAAATACAATATAATTTATTTTATAATGCATAATTTTGAAAAGCATTTGAATATATCATGGCGAACAGAACAGTTCTTGTAATGATGGCTGACTTAACATTTTCGTCTAAATTTTGATTTGTAGGTCAAATTTCGTTATTATGTAGATCAAATGCTTAACTTTAAGACAAATTTCCTTAATCAAGGCATTTTTACTTCCAAATCATTGATTTTGAGAGCGTCTTATTGATCAATAAGGCATTTTGACTAACAAGTTCAGTTTCCCTATTTATAAGTTAGATTGACTTTAAAGTCGAGATCTCTGAATCGATACATATTAAAATCGATACATAATCAAAATGTCAGGGATCACGCAACAGTACTTAGGGCCTCTTTTATTAATTTCTGGTTAAATTAATCGGCGATTAACTCGCAGAAGTACCAACAGCAGTTTAATATTAGAATGTTTAGTATTAGAACGTCTCCTCTCTTTTCCTTTTCTGTGTTTAGTTCTCACAGTGGCAATCGTGGTGATTGAGTTAACCATTGATTAACATCAGAATTGATGAAAGAGGCCCTTAACGCAGAAAGAAATATGCATTTTTCCCGATCTCTTTCTAGACTCCTTTGATCAGTATTGAATAGAAAATAGCTAATGTGATGAACAAAGATCTTATGAAATTTGCGCAGTAAATAGAAACACAATAATAATAGATGGCAACGTTCAATAAGGACCAAGACCAATAATTAATTTTCAGGGCAATTTTGGGCATTTGAACCTAATCTTAAACCAATTTTCCTAATAGATCATTTTCCATGATAACATTAACTTTGTAGTTAGCTTCCAGCATGACCGCGAGGATTATTTCGTGCTTTAAATATTTCCTATTAGTCAAATCGAACACAAAGGACTTAAATAAGGCAAAAATTAGGTAATTCTGATTCAATTAGTCACATCACCTATGAGGTTGAAATTAGTACAACCAGGTCATATTTCCTTCACATGAGATTTTAATTTTGATTTATAAATTAAATTGATTTTGGAGGCGCATATTTGATAAAAAATGGTCATTTATAAGCTAATATGTAACTTTAGAGTCATTGAACTTTGAAGACATTTTATAGGTTTAAACTTCGACTTATAGATAAGACTTTAAACGATATTTGACTTTTAAGACATTTTTTTATGTCAAAAATTGATAATTTTCACTTAATTAGAGCGATTTGACTTTGATTTGGTCAAGATTTGTCTTACTTTGCTGCTTGGGAATACTTCTTACATAATTAAAATGAAGTTAATTTAAAGAAATCTTTTTTTCTGTTCATTATGGGTTCGAGAAAAATTCACTTTTAACTTAGTTACGATACACTTGTACAAAATTATTCTCAATACAAGTTATGATCTATCGTCACTAAAATTGTATTGTGCTTGAGTGATTGCTGCGAACATAATAGAAATTAGTTTTTGTAATAACGTTTTGTACATATACATACAAAATATATATATATATATATATATGAATACATATACATAATCATACGTGTCTAAATGTAAAAGTAAAATTTAATTTGAGTAAAAAATAAAGTATTAGACTTATTCTTAAAAATTAAGAAATATAAATTAATAAAAATATGTGCTTCGAAAAAATATGACAATACCTACAACACGAGTAACTATTTTCCGACTTGCAGTTGACTTTTTCCAGTCGACTATGAAAAGTCGACTATCAGTCAGCTGTTGCTAATTGACTTAGACCCAATTTCACAACTCATAGTTAACTCTTATCCGAGGTTTAACTTATTTTTCATTTCTTTCCAATTCATTAGAAAGAGATGAGGAAAGTTAAACCTCAGTTAAGAATTAACCATGAATTGTGAAACTGGGCCTTAGGTTGGTTTTCTTTTAGGAAACACAAATTGACAGTTTAACTCGAACACAGTTTGTCACATTTAAATGGAATGCGATATGTGCAATGAGTGTGTGTGCAAACTTTTAATATCTAACCTTTTAAAAGATTTTAGTCAAAGATGATCAAAGAACAGAACAAAATTAGATAGAAACTGATTTATGTATGCATTCTAATATCATTAAATTCGTCAAAATCGAATTTGATACATTCTAATTCTCTTCCCTAGCAGAGGTGAAGTGTGTCGATTGAGTTTGAACAAAATTGTAAATGAAAAGCGACGTGTGTTGATTTGTGTCGAATGTGTCGATTGTGTCTTTTAAAAGAAATTATCCTTAATGTCGACTTTCAACAGTCTCCTTATAGTAAGCAGAAGTCGACTATTTGCTGACTATTAGTTGATTTCTGAAAGTCGATTGAAAGTCAACTAAGTACAGTCGAGTATTACTCAACTATTTAATCAACTATAAATCAACCGGCACATCGCCTGGCGCTTGCCCCGGCGCAATTTCCGTAAAGGCCATGCGGCGGAGCATTAGCCCCTATTCAAAATTAGTCCCGCGTTACTAGATATAGATAGGGCTCCGCGGAACCATCCAGCATCTTGTCTAACTTAAGTTAGAACGAACTCCGAAAAGGATCTTTACTCATGATATAAAGACAAGGATATGCGCAGGATATAATCACGTGACAGTCGAACGACCAATCAAAATTGGCTGTGTTCGGCAGAAAAAGCAGCTTTGCAACTGTTGTAAGTAGAATAATAGTGGAGATTCTAACCCACGGATACAGCAACCAGCAGATGGCTCTAGTGTCACGCGGGTGGGGAGGGCGAAGTAACAGATGCTGGGTTCGAGGAAGGGGGAAGCGCGTTATCAGGGTTCGTATTAAAGGGGGAAGGGAGTTTCGTTCTTTCCTCTCTCTCTAACTTATTGTCCTCTCTCTCCTATCCATTATAGGATGCAGTTCTCTCTCTTCCACTCGTTACAGTCCTATACTTGTTATTTGTGCTCTTTCTTTCTCCTGTTACGCTCTTTTTTCTTTTCTTTTTTTGTACACGATTTTATTAAATAGATATTTGTTTTTTTTACGATTTTTTAACAATTTTTATATAACTTAGAAACTAATAATAATAATAATTTTATGAATTTTTAATAATATAACCCAATAACACCAATGATAATAATTTTTAGTAATGTAATACAAAAATGATCAAGCGCTTTCTTATCGACTAATTCAATACTTATTGAATCGTACTACTACGAATAAGCTATTATTAATTAATTGTTAGTTAAAACTAAAACTATTAAGTATTCATTTTTAACTAAGGGAGGTATTAGTTTTAACTAAACTACAAGGAAAGAGGGAAAAAATCGATATATTTAAAAAATTTCATGTTTTATTTTAAATTTAATATATTCCTTTTTGGCATTGCGACTATCAGTTGTATATTTTAAATACATTTTGTAACGACAAATTTTTTAATAGCTACGCATTCCATTGAATCCTCGGCGTATTCAGTGAGCCAATTGACTCATATCATAAGAATACACTCTTACGATATCGAATCTTTTTTATCTAAGGGATCAACGCTAATGATAATAAAGTCTGTCTGTTCCCATTATCTTTTTTCAAAGATGAGTTTTAAGCAATGTATTCAATCTAGAAATTTACTTATCTTAAAAATATGCAAGTTAATTTTTAACTAACTCCTACTGAAGGTAGGAATTGCATTTTTGTGAACATTCTTTTTCCATTATCGAATTTTTTACTTTTGTATCCCTCTAAGTGATTCATAGTATAGTCTAATGACTTCTACTGTATATAAAAATGGAAAGATCTGTATACACACTGTCAGTAGTAAAGCTGAAAGGTTTGAGGGAATACGTACATGAATTTTCAATTTTTCTAAATTTTTTTCTTCAAGTTTTATTCAAGATGGAATACGAAAATGTAGTAGAAGTAGAAGCAAACATGAAGCTCAAGAAGAATTAAAAATTGATTTAGAAGATTTAGAAGAATTTATAATTGATGAAGAAGAATCAGAATCAGAATCAGTATCAGATTATGGTATCGCGGACTCATGTTATGAAAGCGACAGTGACAGTCATGAAGTAACAAGTTGTTCGATAACGTGAATTGAAATCAATATTTTGGATGGAACAAATAGGATGTTTGTCATATACTTTTATATATTTCAAATCATTCTTCAGATCGTGACAAGTTTTGCTCATCGTGCACCAATAATACATGATTTATTTTTACATCTTCACACTGTTCGCCAACATGTTATTAGTCAATATATACATATTGACGGTATGTATTGTAAGAAATGCCGAGATCCGCTGTATGAAATATTACTATGCAATCTATGCCCTATTTGCACAATGTAAAATGCAATGATTTAATATGATTTTATGCATGATTTTATGATTTTATGATTTAATGCAACTATGCAAAAATTATACTTTTTAGTGACTGTGTGAAAATTATATTTTAATGACTATGAAAAACAGTACATTTTAATATGGATCAAATGGAGCGTGGTCTCATAGTGCAAGCCGCTCAGTTGAATACGCGAGAAGAGTTTCTTGCGTGGGAACAGCGTTGCGATAATTTCATCGAATCGCTGGAGGAACAGAGTCGTACTAAACATCCGCGATTATTAAACAATTTGATCGCTCGTTTCGCGAGACTCGAAAATTTGAAAGATACTGTGCGCGTTTTGTGCAAGTGCCGGATACAGCGCGGAACTTTGATGGCGCAAGATTGATACGGTGTTCGAAAGCCGTATATTGTTCGGTGCTAATAAACTCTGGATACATCGAGTCTCGCCAGTTTCTTGAAGACGCGAGAGAGATAGCTGAAACATGTAGTAACACAAAGTGTTTAAATATTATCATGCAGAGACATGATAATATTAAGATAAATACAGTGTTTAATAGTGAATTTGTGCAAATAACAGAGTGAGCATGAGAAACTATGAACGCTTCCGTTCGTTTCCGGTTTGCAAGAATAGTATCACGTGTGATCGAATCTATCCTAACATCGCTGGAGGAATTCCAGGGACGCAATAGCGGGTGGACGTTGTCTCGTATCCTGAATTTAATTATAAACATAAATTTAACTATAAACAAGTACAATCCGTTGCATGCGGGATGTTGCATCGAACTCGAGAAATTAAAATGAAGAGAGTGGTGCGATCCATGCAATGCATGTTTTGCCTGGTCAATGGTTGCCGCTCTACATCAGCTAAAAAGCATACGGAGCGAGAGTGATCATATCCGTATTATTCTACAGTGCTAAATCTCACAGGCATCCAGTTTCCAATGACGTTAAGTCAAATTAAAAGATTTGAAAGTCTCAACGACATCTCTATCAATGTTTATCTCATTCAGAAGCAAAAAAAAATTCTTCCATTACGGCTCACCGACCGAAAGAGGGGCAAACAAATCAATCTCTTGTACGTATAGGATCCATGCAACGATAATACAGGGCATTTTTGCATGGATAAAGGATCTGTCCCGCCTTGTGAGATCACAAATTACGGCAAGAAAAAATAAAATATAAATATTTCTGCGATAGGTATTCGGATATATTTTAAAAAGAAAAAAATTATAAACATTTTCAGCAACATTTTTTTTTAAATAATAATAAAAATTTATTATTTTCCAGTCTGCATTATTTTCAAGCACGAAATTGGAGATCCACGCAATAGACTGTGGAAAATTTAACAACTACGCGATCCGACTGCCCAGTGAAGACAAGTGGTTGAGTTTCAGCAACCACCGCAGGAAGGAACGCGTCCCGTTCTACGCCGATTTAAAATGCACCCTACAGAAGATGAAAATGGACATGAAAACATCTAGCTATACTTATCAGCAACATCGAGTATTTAGCTTAGCATACTATGCTCCATTGCTCGACAACTCGTTGTGTATGTATCGTTTTCGTCGCGATAACAATTGCATCGCATGGTTCGCCGAGAAACTTAAAAATTTAGCGCATAATGTAAATACTATTCTGTCTGCTAATATTCTCATGACAATTTTTACGCGAGATAATTGGCAAAAATTTAACAGTGCCATGAATTGTCACGTGTGCGAAAAATCATTCGCGCCGGATGACACGCGGGTACGCGATCATTGCACTTGCGATATCGAGGCCCCGCGCATTTATATTGAAATTTAAATTATAAAGATTCATATTGTTTCAACTATTCCGATAGTTTTTCATAATTTATTAGGCTACGGCGCACACTTTATTATCAAGGACATAGCTATCTCATATAAAGGACATGCAGAACTACTTCCCATAACTAAAGAAAAATATATTTCATTTACAAAATATGTCGATAGCACCAAAAATGATCATCAAATGATGATCAAAAAAACTTGTATAAAATTACGATTTATCGATTTATTTAAATTTCTCAATAGTTTAGAAAAATTAGCGTTGTATCTCGATAAAGATAAATTAAAAATTACGCGGTCAGAATTTTTTAAACTCAGCACGAAGGATTTCGATCTTCTCACACGTAAAGTTATATTTCCGTACGAGTACGACGATTGCGTCGAAAAATTGAAGGATACATGTTTACTTCCGTGCGAATCGTTTTATAGTTCGTTAACGGACGACACTGTATCCGAGAATGATTACGCGCATGCCATGAACGTATGACAGCGATTCTCTATTCGAACTCTTGGTGAATATAATAATCTGTATTTAAAAACAGATGTATTGTTGTTGGCCAATATATTTGAGAATTTTCGGAATAGTTGCATCACTAATTATGAACTCGATCCCGCGTATTATTATACACTACCGTTTTACGTAGGCGCGATGTTGAAATATACTCGCGTCAATTTCTTACCGACGTTGACATGGTTCTATTCATCGAATACGTGGCGGTCTGAGTCAAACAGGCCAATAACTACATGCAGTTGTATGATCCATCGAAACTATCGACATACCTGATGTACTATGACGTCAACAACCTGTACGATTGGGCAATGTGTCAATCATTGCCATATGTCGATTTTCGCTGGATCGATGACGTAGACAATTTTGATGTTATGAATGTCGCGTTAGATTCACCGACAGGTTACGTTCTCGAGGTTGATTTGGAGTATCTGCAACAAGTCCATGATGCGCACTTCGATCTATCGTTTTGTCCAACGCACGAGAAACCACCCGGTAAGCGAGAGGAGAAACTCCTCCCGACATTGTATGATAAAAAGTGTTACGTCATACATCATTGCAATCTGCAGCAATGTACTCATCACGGTCTCCGCATTACAAAGATCGTATACTGCAATTCGTGAAATTTCCATGATTTCGTGAGTATATTGAACTCAATACAAATTTTAGAACTTTAGGAAAGAATGAGTTCGAGAAAAACTTATTCAAATTAATGTACAACGCGGTTTTTTCGACATGACTATAGAGAATGTGCGTAACCATGTTAATGTGCGACTCGTAATGCGTTGGGATAGAAGATACGATGTAGAGGAAACCAAACTTTCACAGTAGAAGTGTTTTTTTCCGAGAACCTGGTCGCGATAGAAATGCGAGGTAAAGTTCGACAAATCGATATATGTGGGTATATGCATCCTCGATATATCTAAAACGTGTTTATACGAATTTCATTACGAGTACATGTTACTACTCTTTCATGAAAAATGTATACCGACATGGACTTATTTATTACATCGAATGCGACGATGTCTACGCTGTTATGAAACGCGATATCAATAGATTCGATAAGAGCAATTACATGATCGACAATACTTACAACATTCCGTTAGTAAATAAAAAAGTTCCCGGTTTAATGAAAGATGAAAACAATGGTGCAATCATGACCGAATTCGTCGGGTTTAGAGCGAAAATGTACGTCTTGCACGTCGATGGCAAAAAAGATACCTAGAAGATAAAGAGCATCAAGAGCAACGTTGTAGCGAGATCCATAACTAATTCAATGATATACGCAGTGCTCAATGACACAATTGAAATGACGCGCAGGCAATCGCATAAGATCGAAATTGCATGAAGTATACACCATATCCTAATCGAAAATCGTTCTGAATCCATACGATGATAAGCGGTGTTTCAGATTTTACCGACATGCTGCCATTATAAAATATAATGATGACATTATAAATTATAATGGTGACATTATAAAATATTATTATAAAAAAAATTCATTTCTTTTTTCGTATTTATGCACTTTTTCTTAATAAAAATACATTTGTATATGATGATAATATATTTAATATATATATTATATATAGTATGTATGGTATGTATGTACGTATGTATATACATATGTACGTATGTATGTATGTATGTATGTACGTGTGCATCTGAAGTGATTGAACGCAATTCTGTTTATGCGCACACGAGTAAGATCATCCACCTCATCGGCAATCTCGATGAGGCAATGGAATAACTTTTTGATTGACATGTAATTGAGTGAGATCAATTATAATATCACTCTGTTGAACCGAGAAAGAGGAGGAGGAGGAAGAGGAGGCAGTCTCTTCTTTGCAGTACTTTATCATCCATGTTATACAATAGCTGCATAGTAAAAAAATTATCACTTCACTTAATCACAGAAAATGTGCAAAAGTATTCTACCGTTAACGCTAAATGGTGAGCCCTGACTGGGATTTATAGGCGGCAGTTGTATATAAAACAATTTAGATTATAAGTGCCGTCACAAGATAATTCATGTTCCAAATGTCGAGTTGTAGTACTATGAGGACCAGATGGTTTTCATGGGCATACATCATCGTTTATGAACAAATGAGGAATACGATAACTTTAATGATGAAGATCATCATAAAGGACCAAGTCCATTAAGTTGTTTACCAATGGATATGGTTTCGCAAGTATCCGTTGAGTATGTATTTGATTTGCATAGGTGTTGCCAAAAAGAACATTAATTGCACTGGAAAAAAAATGAAATTATCTGGTTAAAATCAAAATTTTATTTCAGGCTGAAACACATTGCACGATATTTCCCACGAGAATTTGTGAAAAAAGCAAGAGCCTAGAGCGCTTAATGATTGGAAAGATTATAAAGCAACTGAAAAAGGTGTCAATTTATTTTGTACACTGCACCAATAGCCGTACAAGGTTTGGAAAAACAAGGTTACAAGCATTTTTTGCTTATTTACGCGACGATACGTGCTTTGTGTCACTCATCAAACGTCGCAAACATTGTTGCTTTTTACAAAATTTGCTCGTGACAAATTTGTAGAAAAATGTTCGCAATTTCATAAACTTTCCTATCGTATAACGTTCATGCATTATAGTAGTATAATAGTGGCGGTTTTAACCCAGGTCCTCTGAGGGGGGCGCGGGGATACTCATAGGTGCGGGGGAGTAGGCGCGGGGAGTACTGGTAGACGCGGGGAAGGGAGGGGAGGCGCGGGAAGTTCCGGCGCTATTGGTGTTTACTGATATGATGAGTCCCAGCGCTATTAGTGTTTACTGATATGATGATACGTATCGCCATGTTGTAGTGTCACGTATTATTAGGACCGCCGCCGCCACAAACCCCGTGTCCATCCTAAAGTGCGTTTCGGGTCATCACCGCAGACCTCGCGTCTATCCCAAAAAATGCGTTTTTATTTCATTAAAATAGAAATAGATATTTATTTAAATACAGGCGAAATAAAATTTTATTCCTAGCAAATAAGTTATCTATTTTATTGATACAAGCGAGAAGGCGAAAGGTATTTAAATATGGATAACCAAGCCTGCGGACTCAACCTCTTCGTAACCGAGGGAGACGGATCCGTAAATAGACTGTGGACCCGTGAAAAACGAACAGCGATTTTATCTCTTTGTCTTTTTTCTGCAATTTTCAAAATTTCTTCTAAAGATAACGAAAATGATTTTCTAAAAGAAAATGAAGCTAGTTCTAAAGGAGTTATTAATCTCCTCCGCTCAGGAATAGTTGCACTAACACAATACTCGAAAATAAATAATTTATCATAAGTGCCGTCACGAAAAGTTATCGCTATAGCGCGTCGAGATATAGGATGAATGGATGGATGGATGGATAGACGGATGGGAAGTAAAGAAAGTACATATATATATAATGATATGAACAAAAAAAAATTTTTTATTCACATATTATTACATCATTTCTTTTTTTTTACGTATTAAAAACTAAAGCCAATAGCTCACAATCGACGAGCTGATGTTTGTTAAAAATATCACTATCGCGTATAGCGTTTTTGGACGCGATGTTGGAGAATCGCGTATACTTGACATCAACCGTATCGACGAGTCGGGTTAATCGTTCGAACGTTACATCGATACATTCGTCAAACTCAAACATACGTTGTAGCGTCGTTTCGGTCATCATCATGCGTACGGACGAAGAACTGAAACGTACGAGCATAGCATCGTTCAGCATGCAAACGCTGACAGTTAGCGGTCCAACATTTATAAAATTGTCCTTGTATTCGTTTCGCAGCATCTTGTAAACATTTCATCGCTGCTCGTAGAGACCCTTCCACGTTTCGAGAGACAGCAACAGTTCATGTCCGCGATGATCTCTCAGGGCGATCTCCACGTAACTCGGTGGACCAACGTTGATTCCAATTTCCAAAAATTTGTAGCCCGTAGTCGTCAGATCGTAACGTCTGCCCAATAAACGCATTTTGCGATGTTCTATGCTGTGTATATACATAATGTTAAAAACTTCTTTCTTTTGTATATAGTAACCTGTCGCAACACGTTTTATCGAGTCTTTCTATGTTTTTTATTTTTATTTTTGTTCGCGAGTTTATCAATGCTTATACTTTATGATTAATATTATATTTCGATGGCAGCGATGACGTTGGTGATGAGCACGTTGGCGATTTTGACGCCTTTTCTCCAGGATATTTTCAATATCTCACTTTTTCCTTCGAAGGCGGTTGACTTGGCGGACTTGGCGACAATGGACAGTACCCCTTTCGCTCGATTGATTTTCGACGTATATATTCTTTTATTCGATCCATGTCTTAACGCTCGTAAC
>NW_011627582.1:0-49618 GCF_000204515.1 Acromyrmex echinatior | reverse complement strand
TTCTTCCGTTCGCGCTCTCTGGTGTCATGGCGTGCCGCGTGCGGACCTCGTGTAAGTCTTTGCGATAGTCAGTAAGTTAGAACTCAGAAGTTAAGGTTCCGAATTACTTTGTGTATCCGCGAGACCGATACCGATCACTGTTCATGTCTGTGATAATTATTAGCGTCGTCGGATAATTACTTAGAGTATATTTTCATAATTCTTGTATTGTAACTCCGCGACACAATGTCGGTATCCGAGCCGTCTTACACACGCAGTGTGTAAGTGTCACGTCTCTATTTGTAATCTATATTTGTACTTAGTATTTGTACTTAGTATTTAGTTAATTTAATATCAAGTTTGTATTAAATCGCCTTATGGCATAAAAATCAGAGTAGCACTCATTCTCAACCTAACGATTTCCCGCCAATTGTCGCCTTTTGTTGGGACCCCGCGACCCTATATCGCGCACAGCAGCCGCACCAATAGCCACACATTCACAACAGCCGGAGCCATCTTTTGGAAAACTGGACTGAACTAATTTATACTCCCAATATATTACATATATAATATACGTAGCTACTCCATTTTTTGTTACGTTTAATATAAAGATGTAGAAGTTATTCATTTTAAAATATACAGATATTAATGGTGTGTGTACTTAAATATAATACACATATAGGCAATATTATACAATATTGTAGTACATATGTATATTATAATGTGTGAATTGTTCGAGATACGGCCAACATGTACATAATTTCCATATTTGGCGTTCGTGCGACATACGGATAGAAAGCTTCTAAAAGGATCTCAAGCGTTCTTAGAAGTTTCCAAAACATAAACTCGGCTATCATCTCGTCGATAAAGTCAAAAAACAACAAGCCAAACCGCACGTCGCACGTACGCAAACTTCAACCGCTATAACGGCTAACCAATTCGGATCGGTCGTCGCGCACGCGCGATCGCGTGACGCAAAACGCGTAATATGCGTTCATTCCAATCAAGAATCCAGATTTAACGGGCGCGCATGACAATAGCGTGCCGCTTGGCCGTTGCGCGCGAAATCGCCAATCGTCACCCGACACAGAGGATCATCTCAAAATTTTCAATGTGTAAAAATCTCATAGACGAATGCAAAAGGAAGCCTTTGTTCTCAAAGAGTATAAAAGGCAAAACCGATTAGCAACAGCTCTCTTAGTTTTTCGAAACTCTTAGTTCTCCGCAACTCTTAGTTCTCCGCAACTCTTAGTTCTCCGCAACTCTTAGTTCTCCGCAACTCTTAGTTCTCCGCAACTCTTAGTTCTCCGCAACTCTTAGTTCTCCGCAACTCTTAGTTCTCCGCAACTCTTAGTTCTCCGCAACTCTTAGTTCTCCGCAACTCTTAGTTCTCCGCAACTCTTAGTTCTCCGCAACTCTTAGTTCTCCGCAACTCTTAGTTCTCCGCAACTCTTAGTTCTCCGCAACTCTTAGTTCTCCGCAACTCTCAGTTCCCCGCAACTATTAGTTCACCGACTTTCTTAGTTTTCCGCCGCTCTCAGTTTTCCGTCGTTCTAAGTTAACGCATCGCTATTAGTGCACCGCCAAGGAGACGCTCCGCCGCTAGAAAACCGCCGAATGTGATTCGCAAGGAATATTGTTAGACAAACGCCGCATCACTTTAAAAATTTCACGTCAGCGCTCTCGCTCTGATTCGCTCTCGCACAATTTGCTAATATACAGCTGCTTTGTTAGCGTAATTAAGATTTTTTCAAGAACGACAATCATTAATGTAATTCAAGATTTCATATTTCAACCAACATCAATATGGGGCTTGTTGGGTTAGTATCTCATAAGTATATAATCTCAACTGCTTAAATGAAATTTCTCTTTATCAATGTTTTTATTCTGTGTAACGATTAAACATATTTTACGTTTAATTATTATTATAAAGAATTAAGATTTTAATTTTTCTGATTGCGTTAATTAAAGCATTTTAAAAAGAATATTACAAATTATTATATTTAAAATGAAAGTAATAAAAATTTGATTAACATACATATGATTTTTTCATGTTTTTAGTAATATATAATCTCATTAAACAATTATCTTATCCTTCGAAAATGCACTACTTGCCCACTTGCATTCTTATAGTTAATGTAATCTTTTTCTTGTTTACGAGATATATCAAGGCTTTATAAGTACTCACTTATTAAAATGAACATACAATGTTTTAAAGCATTTACCATTAGTCCATCTATAATTGTATGAAGATTTATAATAATTTAAAGAATAAGTGTTACAACATACGTTAGCCCCGCTCTACATCGTGACTTCGTACTAGATGATAGCAACACTTCTATCGAATAGCAGTTTACGCTATCACATAATGCTCCACATTGATATATATCAACTTACTTATATATATAAACGTACTTACAATTTTCATCAGTTGACTCTCGTCTACAATGTTAATGTCAATGGAAAAAGATTTTGGCATATGATGAACAACGTCTGTTATTATTTTATATACGTTTATATAATCGGTTATTATGTCAGATCTATCAGGCAATAACGATAAATATATTTGTATCTTGTACACAACATAACAAATCACTAATATACGAGGTCTGTTCAAAAAGTATCGCGAATTTTGAATTTCCTCGGGTTACGTATATTCGATTTTCGATTTTTTGTGGCGTTATGTTGATACTCATGTCTCTCACTTATGCCGACAAGTTCGGCCATTTTGAATGTTCAGTTAATTTTTGACAGCTGCTTTGCTTGCACGTGTTTTGGCTCGTCTTCGATTTTTGCCTATTCCAAAAAATGGATCAAAGAATCTGTATCAAATTTTGTGTGAAAAACAAAATTAAGTGCGCGGACGCATTCCGAATGTTGACTGTGGCATATGGTAAAGCTACCTTGGACCGAAGCAACGTTTATTGGTGGTACAAAATGTTCTCAGAGGATCGAGAAGATGTGAACGACGAAGAGCGTGTCGGACGCCCGAGCACGTCAACAACAGACGAAAACATTGATGAAGTGAAGAAAATAGTATTGGCCAATCGTCGAATCACCGTTAGAGAAGTTGCTGAGGACCTAAACAATCGATTGGCTCATGCCATTCGATTTTTACCAATGATTTGGGCATGAGACGGGTCGCCGCGAAATTGGCTTTTGCACCATGATAACGCCCCTGCTCACACATCATTGCTTGTGCGCGAATTTTTGGCCAAAAACAACATACTAATGATGCCGCAGCCACCGTATTCCCCAGATCTGGCCCCCTGTGACTTTTTCTTGTTCCCGAAACTGAAGAGGCTCATGAAAGGACGACGCTACGCTACGATTGAGGAGATAAAGACGGCATCGAAGGAGAAGCTGAACAAGATCACAAAAAATGATTTTTTGAAGTGCTTCGAGGATTGGAAAAAACGTTGGCACAATAATATGTATAATATCTGATGAGGATTACTTTGAAGGGGACAAAATAGATATTCATGAATAAATAAATAATTTTTGAAAAAACACAAAATTCACGATAGTTTTTGAACAGACCTCATACTCCATTATTGTAAGACTCACAGCTGTCTGACTGATTTACTGACTTACAAATGACTAACAGCGCGGAAACAGAGAAATTTTATAGTAAAGATGTTCATTGGAACATGATACCATTCCAAGAAAAAGAACAATGCCTCAGTCAAAAGTTTACATTTCAGTCGAAAAGTATATCAAACGATTAAATGATATCATGAATAAATTTCAGCGATTTTATCAGTTATAATCAGATCAATGCGTTGTATCAGCAGCCGAAAGTACAACGCCCCGGTCAAAAGTTTATTCCTCAAACCGAAAATATCACACATTTGAATGATTCCACGAATAAACTTCAGCATTTATCAGTTATAATTAGATCATCGCAATAAATATCAGTGACAAAATGTACAATGCCAAATGCCAATGAGCAAAATCGTATACCTCAACCAGAAAGTATACGAGAAGACGTCGCGTTCGAAAGAATCCACTTCAGCATTTTTATCACTTGCAGCGCTTCGCGTACCATTGAAGCGCAATTAAACGTATGTATCTATTGAACAATCAGATCAATATTTAACAGCTATCAGACTGATATTTAACAGCTATAAACAAACAGCTATCTGATCATTATCGATTTATCTTCAACTCCATCTGCTATATATTTACTTAAATGTCTACTGGCCAGAGTCACTACCGACATACGTACACGTTTGATCATAATATGATATACGTTTAATTGCACGCCAATGATACGCGAAGAGTTGCAACAGATGAAAATGTTGAAGTGGAATCTTTTGAGCGCGACGTCTTTTCGTCAGTAATGCGAATTCCGGGCCGCTTGCCGCGATCAGCGCCACCGGTCGGCCTGGCGTAACCGGTAACAATACAAGCATGAGCCCGTGTCCGTGTGACTTGGTTAGTTAGGATCGTGCCGACTATACTGTTTTGTCCTTTTTGCACTACGTTCTTATTGCTTGCCTTGTCGGCGCTCTGAGAGCGAAAGAGAACTTTGTTGTTTCACTCAAGCAAACGTCGAGTGACCGAAATAAATGCTTTCTCGGCCTTTCAACTCTTGGTTGGCGTCAGGCGTATATCAAGAGGCATGAGGGCATGGGAACATTCTAGATAACATATAAGTTTTAATAAATCGTAATCCTTTGTAATAATCATATACCCTTCCCATTAATCCAGAATATATATTATAAATCGTATCAATACGCGATAGTTGATGGAAGATTAATTGTTTATGATTTTCCATTCGTGTTATGTATCGCGGTTATAAATTCGATCTGCAAGAAATTGGTATGGTCGAGCGCGTAAGGTGTGAGATCAGAAATAAGTATTATAATTAGTCGTAAACATATATATTAGGTCAAATATATTTTTATATAATTTTTAAAATTATTCGTATGTGTAATTTTTAAGCAAGTCATAGGAAAAAAACCGATTCGCTTTTCAATAAACAAATAAAAAATTATTTTAAAATTACACAACATGTGAAGACTTTCAATTGTATACTACAAAATTATATTGGTATCACCTTTATTTATACAATATTATTAGTAACTTCGTTTTCGAAATTTGATTCATTAACAGAATTTGAATATGAAGTTAGAAAGAAACATTTAGAAAGAAACATTTTATACAAAATATTGATTGACACAAAATGTATTTGTCATAAACGCAACATCATTAAACATGTTTTTTTTATATGAATCTTTCATTGATTAAGTCGAATACATACTATACATGTCGAATCATTATTTTTCCTACAATTTTTTATTTTAAGGTACACGAATAATTTCAATTGTTATACGAAAATATATTATTTGATCTTATACAGATAATTGAACTACTTATATCATAAAAATATATTAAAGGGAAAAAAGGGAAAAATAGGATTTCCGCGTGAGACTATCAGTGTACTGTTCGCGCATTTTATTTACTCAGCTACATCGATTAATTGAGTTTGACGTTTACTAGTGCGATATAGAACCCACATGATGAACGCTTTCGTGTTCTCGTATTCTCAAGGATTTCAGGTTATCGATGCAACACGCGATATTATTATCAAAATATCACTCTCTTTCTCTACTTTCCTATATATTTTAAATATTAATCGGAATAAAGTGAGGTATATTATTATAGTGTATACTTCTACAAATTACGCAACATTAAAATTTGTGAGTGTGAAAGTATCCACTCTTGGCCAATACGAACGTCTTTTAATTTAAGATATTATGTTATAATGTAATTAAATTTAACAATTAAAAGGTTACACTATCTTTAATCTAAAATTATAAATTACTTTGGAAAATATTTTTTTTGGAAAAACAATGGAAAGAAAATAAAGTTTATTTTAAAGCATTTGCAGTATAATTCTTTGGAGACAAAAATCTTATATTTATTATTATTTTTCTTTTAACATAATTGTGACACTGGTGCCGTTTTACTAATTGCCCTATTGTCAAATCGACGTTGTGGGGTTCCACTCGATTGGAATAGGTACAAGAAATGAAATATTCTTTTTTTTTACATATTTACTAAATGAATGCTAACTTCCAAATATTGATTTTTGTGAAAATGAATATTTGAAAAAAAAAGTTTTGTGACTAAAAATAAGACTTTTTTTCAAATATTCTTCATTTTTATATAAAAATGCATATCTCGAAGTATTTTTCTTGAGGCTTCTACGGGTGCTCCATATAAAGATTATGCGTTTCGCGGGTTTCCTCTGTGTTCAGATCTATTCTTGGAATGCCAATGTTTCATGAATCTTGCAGTCCATTTCATCAGTGCAAGGTTCACGAAACGTTGGCATTCCAAAAATGTATCTGGACACGGAGAAATCCCGCGAAACGCATAATCTTTATAACTCGAAGTGTTCATACCTTTTTAGTAAATATTACGTGAAAAAAAATGTTTCGTTGTTTGCTTTCAATTGAACCAAATGGCAGATCCCTGCAACGCCGATTTGATAAAAGGCAATCAGTAAAACAGCTCCACAATTTTGTAAAAAAAAGAATAGTAATATATTTTATTCTTAAAGGATTGAGCTGTACAAGTTGTCTTAAAACAAAATTTTCATTACTTCTTCCATTGTTTCGTAAAAAAATATTCCTAAAGTTGCTTATGATTTTTAGACTCTCAAAATGGTATTTTAATTGTTAAATTTAATTTTATTGCAATATTGATTGAGAAATGTTAACAATTTATTTATATTTTCCAATCAATAAATATTCTACTAACCACACACGCACGCACGCACGCACGCACGCACGCACGCACATGCACACAGGCGCGCGTTTGATGTTTATTAATAAATTGATTTTTTAATTTTAATGAACTTTATTTTTGATAATAATAATAATAGTAATAGTGTTGCGTTGTATTGCCGGGCCCACCACTGCTACCAGTGGTGGCAATGATGTCCCGACCACTATCCTCTTCGCCGCGGCTTCCTCCATGGCCTCCTCCACGGCCTCTTTTGCGGCTTTCTCCGCGGCCTCTTCCATGGCTTCTTTCGCGATCTTCTACGTGGCCACCTTTGCTACCTCTTGTAGCTCCTCCCCATCTCCAGTAGGGTACTATTCCTCTTTGTGCATATCACGATGCACGGGAGCGGCCATATCCTCATTTGTTTCGAACTAAGAATTAAATTTATAAATAATTTTTTAAATGTTTATATATATTTTATACTTTATGTTCCAAACATTTTGATACACCGCTTATGAACAGGTGACGCAGACTAAACTGCGTCGGAAAATTCTCTATTATTTTGCAATTTTTATAATTTTTTTTAATTATCTAATGAATAAACTCTCTAAAATTGACGAATAAAAAAATTTTAAGGTATCTTTTGGAATTCTTTAAGAAACATCTTTAAGTTATTTCGTAAAAAAACTCTGAAAGATATTTATTAAGTTGATATGATTTATGAGTCAATATACCCCTTTGTTAGACTATCTTTAGAAATTAATATCTTGTTAATTATTACGAAAAGTGGTAGACAACTTGACTCAATTTAATCCGATTTATCTGCCCACAAGTACGTAAAAAAATTTGGAACATTGCATATATTATATATATATTATACAGTGTTTTTCATTTTTATGGCTCACGTAAATATCTTAAAAAATATATAGGGTAAAAATATATTATATAAAGTACGAAATAATGTTTCAAATGGAGTTTTTAGATAAAGGCGCTAAAAAAGATATGAAACTTCTATTTTTTTTAATGAAATTGTGATTCTTTTTACATAGTATGATTCTTCTGATAATTCTAATAATTCTAATAACGTAAGTTTCACAACTCAGTTACAGTCATCTTTGTGCTTAAGCCCTTAATTGGTATAAAGAAAACACATATCTTGTTTATAGCAAAAAGTTATGCGTTTTACAATATGCAACTACATATCTTTTTAAAAGTAATATTGTCTTTTCTTTATATCAATTGATTCATTTCATTATTTTGTGCATAAAAGTATTAAGAAATGTTATGCTGAAAAATTAAAATAGTTTATAAGAAATTTTATACTTAATATAAGTGCCACACTAAAGTATAAAATATCTTATCCTCTACATGTATAATATACATATAAGAAATAATAATATTCTTGGCTATTCCCACATCTACTGCTGCTCCTGCTGTTGCTGCAGCTCCTGCTGTTGCTGCTGCTGCGATTGCTGCAGCTCCTGCTGCTGTTGCTGCTGCTGCTCGTCGGGCGGTTTGGCCGCTGTGGGCGCGTGGGGGTGCGGCTGCGCCTGCCGCTGCGGCTGCTGCTGCTGCTGCTGCTGCAAATAGTGCTGCAATTGCTATATTTGTTGAGATTGCAATTGCAATCTCGATTCCAGCTGCAGCATCATCTATGGCAGCTGTGATGCACGTTGCAGTCTTTTTTTTCCTAATAAAATAGATAAATATTATACGCATGAAGTATCGTTGTATTCTTCTTTATCAATTGATAAACAAAAAGAACAAATGCATCATGCGCTTCATGCATAATTTGAAACGTATCGTAATACTTTATTTAGATTGATACCGAATTTTAATATGCTTCATATTTATGCCAATCTACATGCGATAATAAATTTGCGGCAGAGATTTTATTATTTCGAAAAATAATATGTAAAGGTGTCTCATTTGTAATGATTACGTCAAATACGTCTTGAATAGTACATTTTAAGACAAAATATTTCAGATAAAAGTAAATTAATTTAATAATTTCGAAGGAAAGACTTAAAGAGGAGGACTGTTGATTTCATCTTAGGTGATGTTGTTAAGGTCAAGGCAAGGTCATTTTCATTATTTTAAATAAAACTCATCCATTTCTTATTCATATTCCCGTAGCTTACCTCGAAAACTTTTTAAAACATTACATAAACATTTTTTTTTTCAAATAAAAATGAACTTAAAAGGAACAACCTCTTTATATCCCCGTTGAACTTATAAAACTTGCATTTAAAACATTTTTTAAACTCTAAAATATGTTTTCCTAAAATGTACTGTTCAAGAGATACTTGAGGTAGTTATTTATATAATAATATAGCCTGTCTATGGTATATCGAATCACCTATTGCACTTTCAATGTCAGTATATATATATATACTAGCTTGATCAAAAAGTTTCCGGAATTCATTCAGAAAATTCAAAATACAAGTTTATTCATCAAAAGTGATATTGTCCCCTTCAAAGTACTCTCCAGCGACTGCAACGCACTTATGCCAGCGCTTGATCCAGCTCTCGAAACATTTCTGGAACTCTATTACTGGTATAGCCATCAGAGCCGCCTTCGATTTTTTCATTACCTCCTTTTGGCTGTTAAAACGCATTCCCCGCAGGTTTTTTGACTCGATCGAACAGAAAAAAATCGCGGGGAGCCATATCGGGTGAATTCGATGGCTGTTGGATGGTATTCGTTGTTGAAAACTCGTTGTCAATTCAACTCCATTTTTAAAACTGTAAAAAATCGAAAACACGCGCAGAGGTAGATGTACTCAAGACGGCGTAATTTTTACAAATGTCAAGCTATGGCGATAAAATTTGATGGAAATGTCAATGATAGATGTGGCAACCTAGCCAAAAAAAAAGAACTCAAATCAGCTGACTCAGAGCATCACCTGGTGGTCTCTTCCGGAAACTTTTTGATCAAGCTGGTATAGAGTTGCTTATTATGAGATAAGGTTGCTTATTATGAGATTGGTTCCCAATATGAGATAGCGGGATTTCTGTTAAACTAATAAGCGCATATGGTTGCGTATATTGATTTTAATGAACTTATTACTCATAGAGTGAAACATATTTAGTAGAAAAAAAAACTCATTAAATCATGTATAGTAGTTGTGGAAAAATATTTTTTGAAATTGAATGATGTCGAATTTTATTAAGATTATTCTTCAAATCTTGTTTCATTATATATTATAATAAATATATATTTGGTAAAAAAATCTGCATGCAGTGATAGAATAAGGTCGTATTAATAGAAAAACACGTGATATAATTTGTTTAATTGTAAAGATTAGAATTGATGATTATGAAACCGCAAGGCATGGAAATCGTAATATGAGATACTTAGGGTATTCCTAGCTAATATGAGAGTATGTAAACAATTCAATATCTCAAAGCATACTATTGAACGAAATATTAAAAATAATGATTCTATTGTTAAGATTACACTCAACCACACATACTCACACACACACCGAAAAATTATATAATTATTATATATAACATTCAAATTGTTTGTTCCTGCTTATATGTTATATAAGCGTGTGTAAAAAGTTTATCTTTATTTTTTCCTTAGTCTTCTGTTATGAGATATCTCATACAAGAGAACTGTTGTGTCTCATATTAGGAATCCTTTTTTTGAATGAGCAAAATCGGCACTTTCGATAAAAAAAATTTGACGGGCCCTGCAGTGGAATCTGTCGTCCGGATGAAAGCTATGGAAGGAGTATCGGGTATGGAGGAACTCGCACCTTTGGATTATTGAATGAGTGGAGCCTGTTGCTGCTTCGCCGTCTCCGCTACTGCATAGGAAAAGGGAGCTGCGGTTATGCCTGGATCGCAAGGAAGTTGACGCGGAGTTATGAGTGCTACGAATGAGGACTCGGTGGCTTTCGAGTCTGCCTCTTCGAGAAGGGTGTTGCGATCTAAGAGAAGATACTGAGAATTGTGAAAATGAAGAGATCGTGAACTCCCCTGTCGCTGATAATGGGTCGGTTGGCACGTCGGCTCCTGGCGGCTTTGGCCCGATTGGGAACACGGAAGTGGTGGACCTCACTTTACCTGCATCCAGTGACGAGGGGATGGAGGTGGATCGCGCCGGTTCGCGGAGTGGTAGTGTCTCGCTCGGGTCTACTCTGGTAGAGGATTATGGGGAGCTTTCGTCCTCATTCGAACAGGTCCCGTATAAGGGGAAAAAGGGGAGACATAAACCGAAGGGCAGTAATGCCCTTGGCTCTCGCGCTATGGCGAAGATATCGTCGAGGCGGTTAGAGCTTGAGGATGACAAGTGGACAAGGAGGACTTTTTTAAGATCTCGAAGAAGGGAGGCACAAGGTCTGAAGAAGAGAAAAGGCTGAATCGAGTACAATTTGGACGATAGACTCTTCTCAGAAGACTGCTATCGAGGAGATCACGAGCCTTTTCCCTCAGATGTCGCCGAAGTCGGTTGTAGCCAAGACGCTGCGTGTCCTGGACATTGCCGGTGAGGCCGAGAGGAGGATCCAGACAATGAATGGTGCTCTCCGTCGGCAGATAAAGGTAGTGAACGTAACAAAAATCCAAAATAGGCCAAAATAGGCCAAAATAAGCGCTGTGCAGCGCCTCGTATCAGACATCACTAAGAGTTCGGGGCCGTCAGACGAGATCAAGACCAATAACCTTGCCCTAGAGAGAGAGATTGTGAGACTCCGCCGTAAGGTGAATATATTGCGTCGCGAGAGGGTCTCCTTGAGAGATCTCGGGAAGTCGAGTCTCTCAGGCGTACTATGCAGACATTGAGGGGTGAGGATCGCGGTAGGGATCATACTCCTTCTTCGGACGGGGCTGTCCCTGTGTGATTCTCCTATTTCGCGCCGCTCTCAGAGACGCTTTTCGCGGCATCGGGATCCTGCTGTGGTCGAGGCAATGTGTGAGGCTGGGCCTTCAAACATGCCTTCGATATATAGGCCGTCCCTTGGTAGGACTCGTAAAAAGTTGGAGGATGTGCCTCCTCGGCCCACCAAAATTGATAGATCAGGACATATTATTAGAGTGGACTTGTCGCGGATCGCTTCGGACGATTGTATTGATTCGCGAGTGGACAAGCGTACTGTGCGCGGGGGGAGTGAGGCTGTGTTACTGAAATCAGCAGGCGCTCAGCGAGTGGAGCTTTCGCCGCCTCTGCCGACGTACTCCGTGGATGAGGAGTCATGGATGGTAGTGGCCTCTAAGCGTGCTCGCAAAAGAGCTAGAAAAAAGAAAGGGAAGAAAGAGGATGTTCTCGGAATGACAACCGGAAAGACAGCGGACTTAGATGCTGTATCTCCCCCCTCGACTAGGGCTAGTGGTGCGCGTCGCGTTGTTGCCGGTGGTGATGCTCCGAAAACTATTTGTGCTTCATATGTCGCTGCGGGTAGCGTACCCGGGAACGGTAAGTGCACAGTTGTGTCTCGCCCTACGGTACAGAGTTCGAGGGGGTTGAGTCGCGCCGCCCTGTCGCGAGGAAATTTCGCTTTCGGACTCCAAAGACTGCGGCTGTGTTACTGAAATGCGTGGAGACAGAGGGTAATTCTGGACCGTCGTATACGGACGTGGTGAGGTTGGCGAGAAGTAAGATTTCCCTTGAACTTAACATCGCCAATACGAGGATTCGGAAGGTGCAGGTGGAAGATCTTCTTATTGAGATCCCTGGAGACGAGGAGGCGGGTGCTAAAGCAGAGACGTTTGTGGACCGTCTTAAGATTGTGCTAGCGGAAAGTGACTTCAGGGACAAGTTAGTATCGTGCGTCCTGTTCGCCGTGCGGAGATCAGGTTGATTGATGTCAATCAATTTGTCTCTGCAGAGGAAGTGGCCGGGGCGTTGGTTACTACTGGAGAGGTCCCTATCACTGATATAAGGACTGGTCCTTTTAGGCTAGAGGGGGGTTGAACATAGTTTGGGTAAAATGCCCCCTCGAGTGTGCCAACAAGTTGGTGAAAGCTGGGCGAGGCTTTATTAGACTTGGCTGGTCCTCCGTTGGTACTCCGCTGATGCCCCTGGCGAAGCGGAGGCTTCAGTGTTTTACGGTGGGACACACCAGGGTAACTGCCAGAGCGTGGTGGATCGCTCTGTCTGGTGCTTCCAGTGTGGTGGGAACGATGGTTATAGGGCCGCTGGCTGTCGGCTGCCTCCACGTTGTTCGGTATATGCGTCCAGAGGACTCGCGGCGGGACATCGCGCTGATGCGCCGGAATGCGCGCCCTTCAATGGTCACGGATAAGTGCCGGCAAACGGAGACTCACACGTGAGCTGTGTGGCGGGTACATCCGCTGGGGCTGATCGGGGGGCTACGGCTCTTGCAGACGATGGGTCGGCTGTGGACACGGTCGATGGTTAGACTGGCCCAAATTAATGTCAACCGATCGAAATCCTCGCAGGACCTAATTGCTAGGGATTTAATTTGCTAGGAATTTAATTTGGGGCTGGTTGCGGTGTCGGAGCCGAATCGCGTTCCGGATGACGATCGCTGGTTGGCCTCCACGGACACTCCTCCCTCGGCTGCTATTACTTGGCAGTTCGAGGGTGCCGTGCTCTCCTCGTTGGAGTGATATGCGGTTCGTGGCAATGAACTGGGGGGATATGATCGTTGTGTCATGTTACTTTCCTCCCGGTCTTAGTGATGATGAATTTTCATATGACTTGCGCGAGCTGGAGGCAAAAGTGTTTCAAGTGATTGGACGCCCGATTATCGTGTTGGGTGACTTTAACGCATGTGCGCCCGCTTGGGATCCCGGACAGCCCAATAGAAAGGAAAGACTTTTGGTGGACTGGTTGGGACTCTTGGACTTACAGTTGCTTAACGTTATTTCAGAACCGACGTGTATGCATCCGCGTGGAGTGTCGTGCGTCGATCTCACGTTGGTGTCATCCTCTGCTGCTAGAAGGATTACCTCTTGGCGCGTAGGATCGGAGGTGGAGTCCCTTTCGGACTATAAATACGTCTTTTCTGAAGTTGATGCCTCTTTGACTGGACCCACTATCGGAAGGACTGCCCTTAAGGCCTTTCCTAGATGGTTGTCGGAAAGGTCGATCCGGACCTAATGGAGGCGGCTGCGGTCTTTTCGGCTTGGAGCGACATTCCCGAGGACGCTGTTTGAACGGATGGACCGGATACTTCGGAATATCTCCGACGTCTCCATAGGAGGGGACTGTCGAGAAGACCCACCACTTATTGGTGGAACCAGGAGATCTTCGCCGTATCTGCAATGCGTGTAGAAGGCGTCTCTCGCGTGCACAAGGAAGAGAACCTCTCGGGAATCTCTACGCGAGCTTTGGGATGCCTTACGGGAGGCTAGACGCAGCTTCAGGAGAGCGATCGTCCGTTCTAAGATAAAGCTATGGGCCGAGTTGGTTATGGGCCGATTTGGACAGGGACCTTTGGGGGATACCCTACCGGGTCGTCCTTAAAAAGTTGCGTGCGAGCGATCGTGGAAGTGCTCCCCTCTGAGACTGTGGGAGATATCGTAGGGACTCTCTTCCACAGATCGTTCTCCACAGGGCACTGATGTGCCATTCGTATGACAGGACGATCTCGCGGTTGAGGAGGTCTTGGCGGCCGGACTTAAGATTAAGTCCGGGAAGGTCCTGATCCGGGTGGTGTTGCGGGGGTCGTCATTGGAGACACAATGAGGTATCTCGCTCCTTCGTGGATTGATGGTTCACGGATTGTCTCAGGGAGGGACACTTCCCGCGCGATTGGAGGGGGATTGGTTCTTAGAAACCGGATAAGCCAGATCTTTCGCCGTCTTCGTACAGGTTCCTATATAGGTTCCTATATACCTGTTAAGCGAGGCGGGGAAACTTTTCAAGAGGGTGATCAGTAGACTGCATGCCTTCATAGAGGCATCGGGAGGTGACGCCCCGCCGCCGCTTCACAGCCCCCCGCGTCCCAGACGCGAGGTCGTCCGCGACGGGGGGAGGAGGGGCCATCGATCCCATTCCATCCCCCCGTGCTCATCCTCGTCGTCCTTCTCTTCGTCTTCCTCTTCTTTGGGGATTGGGGGAGGGAGGGAGGCCGCCGCCGTCTGCGCTCTGAAGAGCGCACCCGGCGATGCGCGAAGGGGGGGGGGCACAAGCGACTCGGCTGAGGCCGGCGTCCGCATAATTCTCGCGGCCTTCCCCACCGCTCGCCTCTCTCTACCCTCACCGTCACCGCCACCGCCGTCGCTCGGCGGCGGAGGAGGCCGCCATCCCTTCTGACCCTCTCTCTCTCTCCCTCTCTGCTTTCTTCTTCCGCTGCATTATCTGCTCGCAGAAAGAGGAGACAGCCTTCCACGATCCCTCCTCGCCGAACATTGCCTTGACAACTGCCGGCAGGGAAAGGTTGTCTCCAATCTTTTTCCTCAAGACACCGCAGTCTTCAGCCCACACCAGACAGAATTTCAGTGTGTGCTGCCCGAGCTGCGTCGCAATGGTGATTGCGCCGTCGACTGCCGATGCGACACAGGTACTCATCGAAGCACCTATGGCCGGTAAGCACCTGCGTCAGGTGGAAAGACAGTCCGCCCCACTCCCTGCCCATCCATTCTTCCAGGCAGGGGAGGATGGCCTCCGTGGACTCCCCTCGTCGGCGGGTTGTTCCGCAGGCTATCGCGCCATTCGCCGAACACCCGCCGACGGGCGTCTCCCCTGATGAGGTCGATGGCCCTCGGGGTAACTACACTCCCCCCCCCCGGAGCCTAATGGCCTTCATCCTGGCGTATGACTCGCCCAGGGCGTCGGCCACGTACTCAGCCAGGGGGATCTCCGCGAGGACCGCCAAGACGTCACATGCCACGGTCCTGTAGGCCCTTGCAATACGTAGGACCAGCGGCCTCTGCACACTGCGCAGATTCTGCGACAGGCCATGGTCTCCCCACTCCAGAACGGGGCCCCGTAATAAGCCCCGGACAGGACCGCGTGCATTTACGTCCGCCTTACTCCGTTATCCGTTAATCCACGAAGGTTGGGCATCAGGCCGAGCAGAGCGTCGGCCCAACGACTCAATCGTGGGGCTATCTTGTCGAAGTGATCGACAAAGCCCCAACGACTATCCAAAGTGAGACCCAGATACTTCAAGTTGGGTCCCACCGGGATGCGGATGTCGTCCACCACTATCGTGGCCCGAGAGGGCTCCCCGCCAGTCCTATCATGGAAGAAGATAGCTTCCGACTTGGCGGGAGCTATTCTCAGACCCAGTTCTCTTCACGCCGACGACGCAAGCCACCGCGACGTTCGCCGTCGCAACGGCTCTCCCCCAGGTCGCGTTCCCCACCGCCACAAGCGTGTCATCCGCGTAGCAGACGACGTGGCAATGGTGCCGGGAGCGAGGGTGCCGGGGTCCAATTTCTTAAGAACTCATCGATTTTTTTTCGCGGCGACGTCTCCGCTGCATCCCCGTGAGTGCGGACACCAGCTCCATCCTGATGACCCGGTGATCGGACTGTTCATAGAGGGAGCCAGCGTCCACGCGCTATCCGGTGACTCTATGAGCCGCCGCGGGGATCGCCCACATCAGGTCGACAATGGACTCCCCCTGCGGTCTCACGAAGGTGCTGATCTGGCCTCTGTTCAAAAGGACGAGGCCGAGTCCCGCCACCCAATGCAGGGTGCTATTCCCCCTAGAGTCGGTGATCGGGAATCACCGAGTGGGCGTTAAAGTCCTCTTCCACCAAGACTGGCCTGGGGGAGCGTCTGCTCTCTCAGAGACGTCTTCCAGGGCATCCTCAAACTTCCTCCTGCTTAAACGGGGAGGGAAGTAGCACCCCACAATATCGATGGGTCCTCATTCCACTAAAGTGAATCCTCCCTCGCCGATGGGGATCATCGGCGGGGTGTCGTGCGCGTGTAGGTGGGCCACCGCCACCCAACCCAGAGAATCCCCTGCACAGTTGGGGTGGCTCTCTAGAATGCGGTAGGGGTCAGCGGCGATGGCCGGCCCTCTCCCTCACTCGGCGAGGTACTGCATGAACATGCTTTGTGCCCTGGCCGAATGGTTGAGGTTGGTTTGGACGAGGGCGCAGGACATTATTCAGTCCCCCGCTCCTCGCCTACCCCAACGTCCACACTCTCGGTATGGTCATCAGCGGCCGCCGGCGCGCTTTTACTCAGTACTGGGGACTCAGTACCGGTGTCCCCGGCACGGCGGTCATCGATATCGGTAACGTCGGGCGGCACCGCTGCCGCTGCCGCCGCCACCGCCGAGAGAGCCCGCCCCGTAGCGGAGAGAGGGCGCTGGGCTTTAGGCCCCGCTAAGGCAATTCTCCGCTGTATACAGATGATTCCTTATCCTCCTATTTTTGAACGCTTCCCTGTTTCCCCTACACCGCAGTGCTATACAGGGCCCCGGACATCACCGCGTACATGTACGCCCGTTTCACATCAGCACTCTTCGGGTTGGGTCGACGAGCGCGTTGGCCCGTTTGCCCAATTTAGGAACTAGGGAATTGAAGCGTTCGCTAAATTCCCACCGACCATCCAACGTGAGACCCAGATATATTAAGATGGGCCCCATGATGATGCGAGCTGCCCGTAACGTGGGCTGGAAGCGATGCTCCCCGAGACCCGTCGTGAATAAACATGACCTCGGTTTTCTAGGGTGCCACCTCCAAACCTAATTCTCCCACAGAGCCAATGACACACGCCAAACCTCAGTTTGCTTTGACGACCGCGTCCTCTCAGTTATTCCCTCTAACCACTACTAGCGTATCATCAGTGTAACACACCGTGTGACAGCTAGTGGGAAGGGCAGTGCGGAGAACGACGTCGTCATACGATATTCCATAGCAGAGGCCTTAAAATTGATCCCTGAGGAACTCTACGATCCCTTCGGCGCTGGAATCCGCTTTTGTTGAGGAATCCATCTGTCCCGGAAATAGTTCTGAACCATGTGGACAAGTTAGGGAGACGTATTATGATACCTCAGTGCCATCACTTTGCCCCAGGGGTGAGAGTATTAAAGGCGTTGATCACGTCGAGTGATATGGCCATATACTCCTTCCTTCTTCCTCATAAATAAACTCCATGAGGGCCCAAATCTGATCGCGTCGATAGTCGATCGGCTCTTACGAAACCCATATTGGTGCTACGATATATTCAGATCACTTCAGGACAAATGCCGGACGATGCGGGCAGCGTTGTTAGATGAGCTCTCTTTGCATGCGCACTGCAACACTGGAGAAATCCAGGAATTGGCAGGAATGTATAACAGTCATTACGGAGGATGAAGAGAAGAGTCCTATAGTTTTGGCGGGATCCAACCAGAATGACAATTAGATGTAAGTAAAATAATATTTATACATATATTTGTGCAATATGGATTTCAATGTCGTTAAAGGAACTATTAAAAAAAAAATTAATAGAACTTTCCAAAATTCTTGGTTACATGAAGACGTTTTTAAAGAATGATTGCTCAATTGTAACTGATGTGAAATGTAAGAAACGTAATCGATTAGTTAACGATAACATTTCGGCCATTTGTAAAATTCAATCTCATTTTCAGTCAGAAGGTACTGATTGTATAAATTTTAACCTGAATCTGATTTAAGACATTTGGAATTACATAATGCACAAAATTTATATACAGAACGTAAATAATTAATTATTCATTTATGTTCATTATTTATTTAATTTATTATGTTCACTTATCTTTTTATTTTTATTTTGTGAACAAATATTTAATTAAACATTTTTGTATATTAATCATATATATAGTATTACTAATTATTTCCTTTTCTGAATTTATTTGTTCCAGATAAGTGCTTCCAAATGTCAATATTATTTATAATTATTATTATTAAACTATTTGTTTTATTTTTGTGATATTTTGTGATATGCACGTAATATAGTATTATTAGAATTAAGCATTAGATAAGTGTTACTTATTTTTTTCATTTTTATGTTTTCATATTTAATCAAATATTTATTTTTTTATTTATAAAGAAAAATATAAATTTGTTTTCTGAATACTGGTAAGGTTTTTGGCAGTTTTCCTTATCCTTATAACAAATGTTGTTGTATTATTTATAAATTCTGCCAAATAAAATATTATATTTATTATAAATTTCTATCTCTTTATTTAGAAATCTTACACCTTTAGCATATATTTACATCATAACACTTAATTAGATGGAATTAGTCTTAATTATACAGTATTAACTATTATTGTTATATTATTATTGTTATTATGTCGATTATTGGCGTTTTCAGTTTATGTAACTTCATATTATATTATAATTTCGTCACTTCTATTATTAATTGACTCTTTTTTTTTATTTTGGTCTTTAATAATAAATAATAACAAAAAACAAAAAATTGTATAATTTTTACAGGAATGTCAAAATAGTACCTTAAAGAACCTTTATAAGTTTGAGTTAGTACACACATTAGTACAGCATTGATGTTATATTCCAATGCGCATGCGCTAAAAGGGGTCTCATCTAACAACACTGAATGCGGGCTGTTATAATCCTGTAGCAGTTTTCTCGCATCGTCTAGTAGACATATAGGCCTATATACCGAAGGGCTCTCCGCTGGACTTGTCCTTTAAATCGCGCTCTCTTCCACTTTTGGAGAAAGATTTCTTCCTTGAAGCAATTCGTAAGTAACTGTCTCATACGGCTACCAATCTCTGGGGCATTGGTAGCTTCAAATCTTTCCGTGCACGCCGTACGGATCGGGGGCTTTCGGCCTTCCCCTTATTTTCCGGAATACACGGAACATCTCGTCCTCAGACTAGCTCCTCTGTCCATCCCTCTAGGACTCTCCCATAGATGGAATCACCCTCTCCCTAACAGGGAAGAGGGCGTTCACTACATCTGTGAAGAACTGATCATCAAACCTTTCCGTGATTGGAAGCGTCCAAGGTCTAAGCCTCTTCGTCTTAAGTATGGACTCCTCCAAAGGATCTCTGTCCAAGGACAAGATCATCTCTTGTCAGGCCTAGGCCTTGGTATTTCTGATCGATAGACGAAGGATGCTTTGCGCCTCCCTGAGTACCTCTCGTCCTGGCGACTGGTCCCACCGCTTGGTTCGCAAATGGCATCGTCTAGCCGCGATGATTCGCCTCAGGTTAATCTAAATCTTCCGACCACCAATGCGCGGCCGGACGGGGCAACTGACGACTCCGGGGCATGGAGGCGTTACACGCCTTCTCCATTGTGTCCCGGAGTCAAATCACTGTTTTCTTTATTGTGGCCTCCTGGCCCTCTTTCGTGGGCCAGGTAGCAATCATTGTCTACCGTGGCCTCAAGGGCATCCCTATTTATCTTTTTGAAAAAACCCACGACAATCCTCGTATTGATGTCTGCGGAGTTGCAGCACCTTATGGGTTTTGGGATTGAACTGGATCAGTCGGTTCCGATTGTTCGCCCAGCCCGATCCCCACTTTCTATTCGTTGATCCTTGGTAGGAGGGGAGTCAATCACGTGAGATCGATTATCGAACTTCCTGGTATCCCACGAAAGTGCTCTCCCAGTCCTAGTTCAAAAGTACCAGGCCTAGCTTTGCCGCCCACTGGAATATTGTTTCTCCCTTGGGGAACGTCCTTGGAAACTCCCACACCCTGAGGGCGTTAAAGTCTCCTCTAACGATGGCCTAGAAGCATGTAGTGTAACTCTCCACTTGTCCCAGGATTTTCTTTATCTCTTTTATCGTTAGTCCAGGAACGAGGTAACACTCATACACGTCGATGGGTCACCATTCTACACCGATGTATCCGTCCTCTCTAGCCAGTAGAAAAATAGGAGAGGATACAAGATTCTTCAGGCTACTGCTACCTTCCTGTACAGATCCCCTAGCTAGCGCGGATCGTTTTCTGGGATCCTGTACGAGTCAAAGACAATGACCAGCCCTCCATCTCATTCCGCGAAGCATTGATGCAGCATATTCTGCGCCCTATTAGAATGATTTATGCCGGTGGTCGCCATTTTTGGTGCCTCTAGGTTTATCTTCACCTTAGAGCCAGTAATGGTCTCCGGTAGGAGTGTGCATGGTACTTTCTCACCTTCTTCGTCAGCCCTGTCAGAGGCAACCACTTTACTTTGCCTCTGTTCTAACTTTACCAGACTGGAAAAAGAATCACAAGGGCGCCGTTCATCTTTCTTTTGCCTTCTTCTTCTTTGTAGCGGCCTTACATCTGGGCCCGCCGATGCGGGTGCTTATCAGGCCGTCCTTACTTTTTGCAAGCTGAGCAACTGGCTTGACTATGCAAGCAGTCTATAGATACCCAACTCTTTTTTTAGTAGGAAAAATAATCGTACATCCCTCCACGGAGCGATGATCTCAAAGAATCATCCCATCATGGAAGGGAAAACACTCCCCTTGACCTAACCCGGAGGTTAGGAGTGCTGGACTCAACCAACTTCGTGGCCCCATAAAGGAGGCAAAGGCTCAGACTCTTGATCACCTACCACACTAAAAACCTCAGTGGTCAGCTCTGATGTGATTGAGGAAGGTTGAGAATCGTCAGAGGCATACTATCAGCCCCCCTCAAACCCGGTGCAATGGCATCACACTCTGATCGAATTTGACCGACACGCAGCGAGAGAGGAGGAGTAGGCAGTTCCTTCCGTCTCACCACCACTGCATAGGGGGGAGCCTGTCGAACGCCGGCACTCCCCTCCCTCATCTAAAATGGTCCCGGCACCCGCTCGCCTCCGAGGGAAGAGAAGGGCAGCCAGCGTCCGATCTCATCGCGCGCTTGCTGGGAGTCGGAAGGGTTTTCCTACGGCGACTTTCCCCTTCTTTAATTTTTCTGCTTCCTCCTTCCACAGTATCACTCTGCAGAAGCAGGATATTGTACTCCACGCCTCCTCTCCCCCCACCATCTGGCAGATAACGGCGGGAAGGGAGAGGTCGCTTTCTAACAGGGCGCTCGGCCAGGGTGTGCTGCGTCGAAGCATTCATAACGGTCTCGCTGCCGAAGGAAGATCCCTCGAGAAGCCATTCCACCCATCCCTCCAGGGTCCTCCTCTCCCGTTCTCTCATTAATATCACAGCTCTAGCCGGAATCTCTCGTTTTTCTGCGCGAGCCTCTTTGATGCGCCGATATATCTCAGCGCGCTTCAGAGCCAGCAAGTTTACAGGGGACGTCTCGACGAGAGCCGTGACCATGTGATACCGTCTTATAGGTCCGGGTTGTACACGCAGCCAATGGTCGCAGACGTCTGCGTACCTGTTTCTCCCTAAATCCTAGGCTCATACAGATGCTCCATATAGGAGCACCGACAGGGCGGCGTTCGGATACAGACGCCGTACTTTGGCGTCCGGATCGCCAAGATTGGGTAAAAGGCGGGCCAAGGCGTCCTCCATACTGCCCGCTCTGGGGGGACCTCCTCAAGATATTTCGTGAAACCCCAGACCTCATCCAATGATACTTCATCTGGGAACTCACCCTTATGCGAGTTGAGCCCATCCTCACCTCGGTGTCTTCCCGGTGGCTCGGCCGTCGAAAAGATCATGACCTCGCACTTCCGGGGAGCAACCTCAAGGCCAGCTGCCAGGCTCCAAGTAACTATAACATTGGAGGCCTCGTACATGCAGAAAAGCGACGCGGCAATCGGTCTATCTAATCTTTAGCCACTATCACCTTCTTTGCGGCCTGGGCGGGACATTGCACTCACACCCAGGCGGCTGAGGGATGTCCTCCTTGTTCCCACTTTTACATTGTCGGGAGTACATCCTTCCACCTTAGAGACCGCTTCGGCAATCTCCTTCTCACTGATGGAATCCTCCAAATTATTAACCCACAGGTCCATCTTTTTCAAAGGAGATTTTTACATTCTCGTCTTGCGAACCTGCCTTTTTTTTTTTTTTTTGATAACGGAGGGGAAATGCCTGACGCATACTCTGGGCCTCAGGGGAGAGCCCGGGGTTATGTGGGACTTGCATCCACTAAAACCCCTCCGGGTGTCCTTACCTGGCCTTGTATGAGGGACTTCCAGGAACGCGTGCAGCATATTTCTGGGAGCCCCTCAGGCCAGTCGACTTATTGCCGACTTCGATTCCCGCCCGGGGATTTTTATAACGTCGTCTTATGGGACGACGTGGTCCCGGGCGGTGCTGGGCACCTTCGACCCTATATTCGGGCGCTGGGGGGGACACCACCCCCTGCGCCCGCCTCCCCGGTTGGTGTTCGGGGGCGGGAGTTGGGGATCACGGCCCCAGCACACCAAGGGGCGCCAATCAGAAGTTTGGCGCCCCTCATGCTTCGGTGCCGCGAGAGGAAGTCTCGCGGCGCATCCCCCGCGCGCGGAAACGCAGACACCGCCGCCGCCGTGCAGTCAACATGACTATGGGTGGCGGCACCACGCCCCCGCGCACAGGGGGGTTAACTGTTGATCCGCCCTCGCTTCACTGCGCCCCGCGTCCGAGATGCGGGGCCGTCGCTGATGGTGATGGCGGCGGAGCTGGACGGTTCATTGACTCCGCCACTCCCGCGCATCACCCCACCGTCCTTCTCTTCCGTCCTCTCCGCAATGGGGCAAGGAGGTCGCCGCCGTTCTCGCCCCGTAGGGTGGTCCCGGCGGCGGATACGCGCGAGGGGTATCTCTTCTCAATCTGAGAGACGCAGTTCTATTCTGGCGCACATCTTTTTTGGATCAAAATGATCTAACTCATCGTGATATTTTCATAATATAGTTCTCATTTTTTCTCGCACATAGAATTTTAACTCGCCTTTCTTTTTTTCGATATATGAACCGTTTCGCATTTCATATTGTTTTTCTTGTGACTTCTCGAGTTTTTTGCGTAAGTTCCGAATTTTCGTGATTTTGATTTAATGCTAATTCTAATTCTAGAGGATTATTTTTGATTATCAAAATATATCAAAGTCTTAAACAGTTGGAGCTTAAATGCTTGTATGATTCTTGTGTGAATTTATATACTACATACCATATGTAACGCGTGTCGAAATTATTTTTTGGTCTTAAAAACTCTAACTCTACTAAACTATCGCAGTAATATCACGAGTTAAATTGATTAGCAATTTAATAAATTTTTGATGTTTATTCGCATTTTCGAAACGATCTTAATAATGTTGAATAACATATTAAAATCTGTAAATAATTAATTCTTATTGCGAAAAATATTACTTCGGCCGGGAGTCGAATCTCTTGCATTCCGTGCGATCCTAAGCTTTTGGACTATCGAGACCTTAGTAATATTTTTCGCAATAATTGGTGTGTGTTTCTGGGAATTACATATGTAGTATATAAATAAATTTATACAAGAATCATATAAGCATTTAAGATCCAATTAGATTGTTTAAGGCTTTGATTTCTATAGTTTGTCACACATATACGGTTCTATATTATATTATATTATCAGAATATGTAGCTCTGCTGAGGGCATATCATATCTATATGCTGCATTTTCGCACCGATTCTAATGCTCAAAAACATAATCGTATTGCATAAATTTAATAACCCATCACTCGATTCGCGGGCTTATCTCTTTTTTATCTATTATTTTCGAAGATACGCAGTCTATGATTGTTAACTCTTAAACTTGATACCATGAAAATATACACGGAAGCGACGCAATGCATAAATAACGGCAAGTGTTTCTAGCTCGAAACTGTGATAATGGCTTTCGGCATCAGTCGTTTGTTTTGAAAAGTACAAAACTGTATGAAATTTCATATTTTTCTTTTTTGCATAAGCGCGGCATCAAAACCGTGCTTTCATCTGTATGGAGCTCCGTTTCGTCATGAAGATTATATATGCTGAGGATAGATGCCTTTTGCAGCCTTTTTTTTAATGATCTTTGAAATTGCTGTTACTCGAAATTAAATTCTACATTCTTACGAAACTGGTCGTACAATAGTTTTGTTGCAATGGAGAAACCCTCAATAAACTTTCGAAAATATGTAGCCATTCCGAGAAAACATTGTAAGTTTCTTATATCTTTCAGAATTGTGAACAAGTTTCAATTGCCTTGATTAATTCCTGATTAATGCGGTTGAATTCTGGCTTCTGATATGCAATAGTCCAAAAATTTTATTTCTGTACATAGAAATTTGCATTTGTCGATACGGAGTTCCAACATATTTTCTATCAGACATTTGAATAGTCGTTTTAACACTTTAAAATAATGATCCAAAATGACTATTACGATTAATACATCATTCATATAAACGATTGTTTCTACTTATAATTAATTCCGCTAACGCTTCATTTATGAATCGCTAAAATCTCACTGGTCCTACTTTAAGTCCGAATGGCATATGCCGATACTCGAATATTCCAAAAGGCGTTGTAAACGCAGTATATTTTATTGATTCGTCCGCGATTCTAATGTGGAAGAAACCGTTTTTTAAGTCGAGTATGCTAAAATATTTCTTGTCTCTGAATGCATTAATGTGATCCTCGATTACGGGAAGAAAGTAATTATCTCTACGTAAAATCCGTTCATTTTTTGAAAACATTAACAATATACGATAATAAAGACACAAACAAAAAAAAACTGTTGGATTTTATTAAGTAAAAACTACACTTACTATCTAAGTAGGAATCAAATATTTCAGACAATTATATACGATTGTAAAACAAAAACTTTAAATATAAAAATATTTACTTAGGTGTACGATTTTTTGTGACATAACTTCTATCACAGATGTGTTCGCAACAAGATGTTACAGCAGACTTAGCGACAGTCGCTGCTGCGTGCTCAGACACGTTTATGCGTGTCTCGCGTGTTTTGTTTTTAATGTAGCCTCGATTATTCTACTTATCTCTATATTCGACTGACCCCGGTTTCCCTTACATTCACACGCTTCAACTGTCCATTCCATCGGCAGTCTCTGAGAATCTTATATAATGACGCTGCGGAACATGCAAAAAATATATAGCGGGAGCAACTGCGCTTCATTGTGAGCGGAATTTGAATCATATGTTCTAGGAGAATTGCATTTGGATTCCTTCAGACGAGGAGGGTGGCGCCTCTAGACCTCTTTACCCTATATGCAGAATCTTTTAAAACATCCGTCTCGCATCATACACCATGACGATTCCGGCTCATCGACTGGTGTTGCTGCAAGCTCCACAACTGACAAAATGGACTCACTTAAGATGCTGATGTCTACATTTCTGTAAAAGATGACCAATATCGATACCAAACTGCAAGATCTTACCTCAATCAAGACATAGCTATCATCCTTAGAGCTTAATGTGCAGCACATTACATCATCCTTCGACGACCTCACTGCCAGGAGTGACAATCTTTGCGCTGTCACGCAGCAGCTCCAGAGTCAACAGACGAGCATTGCGAAACGTGTCTCTGCTCTGGAATTAAATACGGAAGCGGAATCTGTTACCTTCGGTGAAAATGAATCACATTTTGAGGCACGACTGAAGGCTTTTAAGCGTGACAAACTCAGATCTGAAATCATACTCCATGGAGTCATCGAACGCCCTGACGAGAATGTTCGCGCGGTCGTAGCAAACATTACCTCAGCTCTTCGTGTTCCTGCTGCAGCAGCAAGTAACATCGTCTTCTGTTTTAAAATACCGGTCAGGGGGACTGCCCTTGCACTCTGGTTATTAAATTGTCTTCGAGTGACTCTCGCAGCAAATGGATTGACTGCAAGAAGGCGAAGGGGGCGATTGAGGGCATCGAGGTGGCGGCTGAGCTGGCGAACTCTTTTGGAAGATTGAAATTAATGAGCGGCTGCTGACTTCCACGCGATGAGTTCTAACCGAGGCGCGGCGTGCGGTAAGGAGTGGTTTTCTGCGGATTCATAATGGCTTCATTTACTTATATGCAGTAATACCGTAACACTCCACCCATTAAGATAAGGCATTCCGATCATCTTGGTAGCATCACGGCGGGGGCTCCATGGCCCTCGACATTGGTATCTCAGGATACTCTCTTTGCGATGAAGAAAGCCCGATTTAGCGTGCGAAAAACGTGTCTTCTGATGGGATGAGATCTCCTCTTTCTAACCAATCAAAGGATCATGGTTCTCTTCAAGATCGTCTACTTTCTGCAACAGTTAAGGCGACCGGACTTCTCGGTCAGCTGCTTATGGACGTGGGGCTGGTCCAAGCGCTAGGCGATCGGCTTGTGGCAAGAATTGATGCTATAATTTTGCTCGTGGCGCTCTTTCTCGAGTTTTTCGCTTGTGTCACGTTAACTGCTAATCCCTCTCCCCCCACTTTATCAAATTTTTTTATTACTTCTCGCGGAGCATTTATGACTTTATTGCTCTGTCGGAGATGTAGCTAAAACCTTAGGCTCATTCCTGACAGGCTCGTTGACTTCTTCGATCTACCGACCTCTAAGACAGTGGGGTGTGGCGGAGGAGAGATTGGCCTCTACGTGCGAATCAGTTTCAATGTTAGGATTCTCCCCTCGTCGCCTGAGCTTTGCTCTGGCCAACCGGAGTATCTGCTGGTGAGTGTCACTGGTGGGGGGGGAGGCGACCTCTTCTTCTGGGCATCGACCTCCTAAAGTGGATCACTTTGCGGTTGTGATTTTGAGCGATTCCTCCCCTCATACTTTTCAGCGATAATCATAGTGTTTGAGATCGTTAATTCGGGAAAAGGTAAGAATTCTTTCGGATGACCGACAGTGATTGTCGTTGAACGCACGCATAAAGTGAGCTCGTGATTTCATCTCGAGCATGATCTTAATCCTCGTTAAAATCAGCGATTTGGCGTTCTTTGTTCTTTTCAAAACAATTCGGTACACGCAAACAGGCACCGGTAACGGACAATCGAAAGTTCTAGAACAATTCAATTCGCGCACGCGAGCGCCGCGCTCCGACGAATACGTCACGCGCTGTCACCAATCCCACGGATTTTCTGTCGCGCATGACTGTTACGTTGAACGTCATTAGAAAAGAATCCAAAGCGCCAATCAATTTTGTACAACTAATGCCACGTAATAGTTACGATTGTCGCAAAATTTTATTGGATTTCTCCCAAGAAAAAAGCCCAGGCCGAAAGCAATAAATGCTTCGATCTCGCCGTTCCTTCTTCTTAGTCCTTACTTCTTAGAGTTTTAGACTTCTTAGAGTTCTTAGAGTCATAGTCTCGCTACTATATCGCTTCGTAAAACCGCCGTGCTAACCGCTTAGCGAAAACCGCTATAAAACGAATCTTTTCGAGAAGTGCCGAAAAAATCGCCGAGATTTTCCATCACCGCGATTCCAACTACAATTTGGAAAAGGTGACCGAATTTAATATTCTGTTAATCTAATATTTAATTAATTATATTTTCTGAATTTGTAACTGAGCATATTAAAGAAAATTCTTTTGTTAAATTACAAAGAAACGAAGTTCTCTTTACTGTCGTGTATCATATCAATCGTGTGCCATTCTCTCACTCGAATCTTTCCGCGCGGTGCATTCCCGCACATTTCTGGTCCTTCGAGCCGGATGTCATTCGCAAGAAATATTGTTAGACAAACGCAGCATCACTTTAAAATTTTCACGTCAGCGCTCTCGCTCTGATTCGCTCTCGCACACATAGAAAACTTTAATATAGACCTTAACACTCAATCGTTTAATGCTACATCTCTACGCGATTTCTGTGATAGTAATTACTTGTTTATAGTACCCTTCTCGAATCTCATTGCAACCTCTCACATTCGCATCGATTACTGTTTCGTCAATGATCAAGCATTAATTAGAAGCAATCGCTCTCTTCCCTATCCTTTCATAATCTTGTCGAGGTGTATTTAGATTATCAAAATCTCCGTCTCCACCCTCGTTTGATCTCGATTTGCGATTACTTTTCCTTCAATCGGGACACGTTCCTGACCTCTCTTAGCGGTCTTAATTGGTCTGTGGTTATCCTCGACTTCGACGACAAGAACAACTTCTTCACTTATTACCTACAAGCAACACGTAACCTTCATGCTCCGATTCGTATTTTCCGGGCAAAAAGACCTGCTCCTTGATTAAACCAAGCTATTATTTCATGTAAAGAAGAGTTAAACGTGTGTTCCGTGCTCATCCGTCCACTGCTAATCTAATCGCTTTCTTGCGTAACGAGGTAAATTAACTACTTGATGCATCTAAAAGCAACTACCTGATGCGGAGATTGAACTCAACCACCTCACTCTCATTTCACCTTCTGATCTGAATTTCGATTTCTGGGCCTGGCCAAGCCGAAGGCCTGTCAGCCTCCTTTCATCCCTAAACCTGAATCTTACTTTTACTTTTCTCATATCTCTTTCCTTCTGCCTCCTTCCCCTTTGTCTCCACCTCCTACTCCTTCGTATATCCTTCCAGACTTAATTCTTCCCTTTCCTCCTTTTCTATGACATTCTATTTTCTTCATATCACTTCAGAAACCTTAAATTTTGCGCTCAGGCATTGCGTCTCTAACTCATCGGGACTTGATGACTTAAGTCGCTTAGTCCTTGATAGCCTTCCTATCACTTTTCCTGTTATCATTGACCTGTTCAATCATTTCCTTAATTCCTCTTTCTTTCCCTCCATCTGGAAAATATCCTTATTTTCAAAGTCAAGAATTTCTCGTCTCCCTCCGACGTCTCCCTCCTCTGTTTCCTTTCAAAAGTCCTTGAAAGCATAATCTATGACCAACTTATCTCTCACCTTCATCTTCACCAACTCCTCTTCAGACAGGCTTTCGCGCGGTAACAGCACACAAACCTCTTTGGTTAAACTCTGCGATGGTGCGGTAGGCTATTAATCGCAGGATGGTAACCCTACTTCTCTTGTTCGATTTCTTACTTTTGACTCGATTGATCACAGTCTGCTTATACGCAAGCTCGCCCATTTTAGGATATCCAATCCTGTCCACGAATAATTAAGATTCTACCTGTTCGATCGGTCCCAGAGTGTTCTGATTGCCTTTCTAACTGGGCGCTCATCTCAGCTGGAGTACCGCAAAGCTCAGTACTTGGTCCTTTACTGTTCGCTATTTTCATAGATGATTTAAGGCATTCGTTAGGTACTACAATCATGTCCTCTATGCCAATGACCTGCAAATTTATTTGCATTCCTCCCCTCCCTCTCCCTCGTCGATCCGAGAAGGCCTTAACCTTGATCAGAAAGGATGTCTCGACTGTCGCGCTGTGGACATGTCGTGCAATCTCCTGACTTTGAATGCCAGACGAAAGCCTGTTTGGCAGTGCCCAGTTTGTCAATAACATCCAGACGAACAATGATATCGAATTGACTCTTAACGGTACTCCAACCGTATTTTCAAATTACCTCGGCGTAACTTTTACAAGTATTCTGAACTGGACCGAGCAGAAGTCTTTCCCACAGGGTGTTGTGGCATTTAAAGTATCACATGCACAGCCTCTCGATTTTGCTGCGCGTTCGGCTAGTGCCCTCTGATTTTTCCGATTTTTGATTATTGTTCAGTGGTTTTCATCGACTAGTCAGCAAAGACTGCATATAAAACGTATGATGACCGCATGAAACCTGCGGTTTTTATCTTTAACTTGCGCAGGGACACGTTTTTCACTTCTATAATAAATTATAGTTGTCCTCAGGCAGAAGAGATTATCTGCTTGGCTGCCTGATCTATTCTATCCTTAGGTCAAGTATCCTCCATTGTATCTAGCTGATAAGTTGAACTTCCGCTTGAGACCTCGTGCAACATCTTAAATCTCCCTCCTCGAGCTTGCAGAACATCTTATTAATATTCTTTTGTCTATGCAGTTTTCACGCTTTGGAACTCTTTACTGGAGTCATAAGAGAATCTGAGTCGCTCTCTTCTTGCGGGGCGGGCACTCTTCTGCCATCTGAAGCGCTTGGGAACTAGCGCATCTATATATCAAGCAAGCAGCATCTTTGCCTTCATCTTTATTTTTCTTTTATTTTCTTTTTATTTGCTATTCTTACTACTTTTTGTGTCCTGCTTACTCGTCGGTCGCGAGTCGCGTTTAGAATTACTTTTTATCGTCGATCGTAGCGATATCTTTTCAAAAACTCTTAACATGTTTTCTTTCTTCGAAAACTCTTTCATTCTTGCCAGATCTTGCAGATCGGGATATCATCAATTAAATAATTGATCATTTCCTTTTCGAAGTCATTCGACGATGGGCATATCCTTAGCCAGTATGACTTTATCGTGGAAGTAATCCGCGAAATTGATGGCCATTCTCTCGTCTTAAATTTTTTTCTCAGCGCCACACGTGTCGGACGATGATCATACATCTTCTTAAAGCCATCCATTATTTCATCAAGAGTCATGTCGTTTTACCTTTTAAATTATTGCTGACTAATAGCTAGCTCGGTTATCATCCAAATAGTACGTTGCGCAGTTGTCGGATCTGTTGTTTGCACTTCTTAAATGTGCCAGCACTTTCGTCGAAAGATCCCTAAACTAATTTTAATATAATACTAATGTTTTCCTTCTTAGGTATTCCTTCCACTGTTTGCAGCTCGACGTAATTCTTCATTCTCCCGACGAGCAATTTCTAGTTGTCTTTTTAATAGCTCGTTCTCGCGTCACTCGAACTCGAGCTGCATGTCACGATATTGACGTTCCAATCTTTCGATACTTAATTTGTTATTTCTATGGTCTCTCGTCTCTTCTTTCGCTTTTTCGTTTTTTTCCCTTTTTGATTTCATCGTATTCATTCGATCCAGTGCTAGCTGGAGCTGCTTCTAAGAATCTGACAAGGATTCCATTTTTTATCCACTCCATTCGGATTATCTTGATTCAAACGAGCGATAAGATCCGCCTTTTTCCCCGCTGATCGACAAACCTCGACTTTCTTAATTTGGCCTTAAGTTGCGTCACCGCGATTTTTTTTTATCCATAATTTCTGCTTAATGTATTTTCGTGATAAACTCATTTATCGTTCTAACGTTGCCCACGATTTTTTCAAACTCTTCAAGTATGCACACGTTCCTTTTGCACATGGTGCCAATGGTAAAAGATGGCTGCCTGACAGCGAAATCCTCTGACCGATGCCTCTGACCGATGTCGACAGGTCGGTATTTTTCACACTTCTCGTAGTCGATCCGGCGTGAAAACCAATTTACTCTGCACTTCTCGTGTCCCGATCCCGCTTCTGTAAGAAGCAAAGGATAAACTGACTTAAATTCGATGCTACACAGGTAAACAAGTTAATCTTCGTTGCATTGGTTTTCCTTTCGTTCCCGGTCAGACTCACCTAGCTTTGCGCCATCATATATCGGTAATAATATCCAGTGCAATCTCGCAATATAATCGCGCAAGTTTCGATATGTTTACAAATTCTCACAGAAGGTAGAATTTTTGAGTATTATCCTTATTTTTATATTTTATTGGTTTGGACAAGAAACAGACCTTTTGATTATAAAACACATTCTCTTTATTATAAGACGAAGCAAAAGAGAGAAAAATACAAATACAAAGGTAAAAGGTAGAGCAAGGCAAGGCAATTCAACCTTAAAAAAAAACGAACATGTGTTCCCCATAAAGTGAATTGCTCTTGGGACTCTATAACTAAAAGAGAAAAAATAAAAGCTTCAGGATCAATACAAGAAAAAAACATGGCAGGAAACCTAAGATCAGCACGAATTCTAAATTCCAACACTCCTACTAGAATTTGCGTTCATAGGAAGACAAAAATCTATATCGTTGATAAGCTGATGATGCCTTGCTTTAGCCAAAGCTTTTGTCATTACGTCCGCAAGCATCATGTTTGTTGGTACACGCTTGACCAATATTTCTGCTGACTCAATCTTTTCTCGGATAAAATGGTGCTTAGTGTCTATGTGTTTGGTGCATGGCTTGTAACCATTCATTGCTGATAAAACGATAGCTCTCTTATTGTCACACAAACGTTTGATAGCTCCCTCTTCAGGAATTGGATTTACTTCTCGCGTCAGCTTTTGTAACTATAATACCTCTTGATAAGCGGAAGTCGAAACCATATACTCAACTTCCATTGTAGAAAGTGCCACTGTTGGTTACTTCTTACTTCTAAGAAATAGCAATTCCGTGCGCTTTGAACAAGTAATCCGTAGTGGATTTCCTATCTTTAGAGTCGCCTATCCAATCTATGTCTCTATATCCTACGATTCCATCGTTACTTTCGCTTAAAACACAATTTTAAGTCAAGTTTTCAGTCTCTCACTTTTTTGAGATAATGTAAGATTTTCTTCACGGCTTGCCAGTGAACAACGCCTGGATCATTACAAAAACGACTTTCCAATCGCGTTGATGAGATCTGGTTTGATTTCTAATTGATCGTACATTATGCATCCGATGGGAGCTTTTATGGCTTCTCTATCCTCCTCCGTTTTCGAAGGACTCAGATCATGCGTTATTTGATTTTTATCAAGAGAGTTGAGTTTGCATATTAAACTTGGCTAGAATCCGGTAAATATAATGCGACTGATACATCCACATAAGGCCACGTTGAAGATCTCTCATTATTTGGATCCCTAGGCAGTTTGCGACTTCACTTAAGTCTTTCGATCTATATATTCAAATATAATATTTGATTTATTTGAATTTTTTTTCTTTGAGCTTGCCTTTGAAAGCGTTTTTCTATTTCTGATTGTTACTAAAAATCAAAATATCATCTACGTATACTATGACTATTAAGATGCTCTCTCCATAGTTCTTTTGAATAGATGTATACACGGATCTGCTGTTGATTTTTTACAACCGAGATTCGTGAGGACCTTATCGAGTTTCAAATTCCAGCAACGACTATCTTGTTTCAAACCGTAGACCTTTTTTAAATTAAAAATCTTTTCTTTCTTAATTATTTTACCTTTCGATCTATCACCGAAACTCTAACATAAATTTCTTTGTCCAGTCGTCTGAAGAAAGTCCACATCAAGGTGATCGATGTTCAGATTATGTTTTACAGCAAGTCCGAACAAACATCTCAGTGAATTATATCTTATAACTGCATAGGTTTCGTTGTAACCTTATTTTCTGTGCGCATCCCTTTATGATCAGACGTGTTTTATGTCACACTATGTCTCCATTCATATCTCTCTTAGTTTTGAAAATCCATTTGGTATTAATGGCCTTCCGATCCAATGGAAGAATTTTGCCAAGTGTGATTTTCTTCATATGATTATAATTCATATTGTATAATTCATATTGTAACCATTGTACAGAATCTTCACATTACAGGATTTTTTAAATTGATGACGTTTTTCGGATACTTCTTCAACATGGTATGTAATGAAATCCAATTACTTTAACTTAGGTGTCCTAGATGATCTTCTTGAAAGTTGTACTTAATGTGGTGGAATGCTTTCGTCTTCTTTGTTGACACTTTCAAGACTTTCATAATAGTCAATATCTTCGCTTTCAGTGATATTTGAGATGTCATCCTATGATCTTCTGCTGAAATTCCCGTAAGCGGGAGAAACTTTATATTCTGCTTTTACGAGTCTCCAGAACTATTAGTTTTTTCAGGAATTTCAATTCTGGTCATGATGCATCTATCATTCAGAGAAAAAAACATTTTATAATAATAATGTTTTATTATTTTTTTATGCGTTGGCTCATATAAACGATCATATAACGTTTATATTTACTTTCCTCACAGTAGCATACAAGATACATTCAAAACTTTTTTTGTTCCATTTACGTTTTAAGACTTTTGAAATGTGGACGTAAACTTTGCTATCAAATATACTCACATGTCGAAGATCCGATTTCCTTTCTGACCAAGCTTCTTCTGGGATCATCTTGTGCAGCGCCATCGTTGGCGCTACTATTGAGTATATCGCAGTCAAAACCGCTTTTCCCCAGAACTTTTTGGGTAAGTTAGTTTTAAAAAGTAGACATAGCCTTCTCGATGATCGTCCGGTAGTAGCGTTCGACTACATCATTTTGTTCGGGAAAGTGAGGTACAGTCGTATTATATTTGATTCCTTCTTCTTTTAGGAAACTTATCAATTTTTCATTCACATATTCTATTTTGTTATCAATGTGTATGGCTTGAACCCTCTTTCCAGTTTGGTTTTCAATGAATCTCTTAAAGATTCGAAACACCTCTGATATCTGATTCTTACTCTCGAGAGTCTAAATAAAAGTCTTTTTCGAATAATTATATATCGATTATATATATATATTGATATATATTCGAATATTAATGTAAAGAAGTACTTTGCACCTCCGATCAATGATGTCTCCATTGGACTGCATAAGTCCGAATGAATTAAGTCTAGGATACTTTTGGCGCGCGTATCTGATCTCTGAAAAGTCTTGAAAAGTCTTTGTTTGCAGGGACATCGATGACTCCTTTGAATTGCATTCCAGTAGCAAAGCCCTTTTTTAATGTATTCATTGCCTCAAGATGCAAATGATCTAATCTTCTATGTCATAGGTCACTTACATTTACTGTTAATGCGAGTTTAGCTTCTGCGGGCGGTCTATTCAGTTTGTACATGCCACTGGTTAACGTTGCTGTCGCGACAAGCTTCTCCTTGGTATCAGATACCCACGATGATCGAACGTTATCATGTGTCCTTTCTCTATTTTACTAATTGAAAGTAAATTTGAGATTAATTTAGAAACATAGAGGATATTTGATATTCTAATTTTTTTTTTCACGTTGACAAGGGCATTAATCTGAGTACTGCCTATCGCTTCTACTAGAATGCTCTCATTGTTGGTTGCAGTGAACATTGGTCTTTGCGTCGGATGAAGGTGTTTCACTTGGGATATTTGACATATGTGTAGATGCATCAGAGTCTATGTATCAGTCTGTGGGATTTAACTTTCCTGCTGTGAGACTTCTGAAGAAGGTGATCTGTTACTATTTTTGCCGTCTTTGAATGCTAAGAAACTTGCTTTGATTTCGTCTTGCTACGACAATCCTTTGCAAAATGTCCATATTTGTTGCAGTTGTAACATCTCGATCCTTTAGAAACATTCTTATCATTCCGAGGATTCATTCGCTTCGTCTGTAGCACAGTGTCGTTGAATAACGATTTATGACAAGCATCGTCTTTCACTTCTTGCAGTAATTTTGTTTTGATAGAATTCCCGGTAATGGGGATTTTCGAATTTTCGATACCCGTAATCATAAGCTTATATTCCTTTAGTAAATCTAGCAAGAGAATATCTACCCATTCGTCTTTAACTTTGAAGCTGTTCAATGCGACATTAAGATTAATTTGAAGCTGTCGTTTAATTTATGCAATGTTAATATTATTTTTGTCAAGTATTCCTTCACCGACGATTAATTCTCTAATCGCGTCGTGACCAGCGCTCTCAGTAATCTTACTTTCCTCGAGAGTCCAGAGTCCTCGTAGACTTTTCTTAGTTTGTCCCAAACTTCTTTAGAACTTACTGTATCTTGCATATGAACGTAGATGGATGGATCAACGGACAAGATAATTTTGGCTCTCGTCGGACCTTCGCTTCATTTGTTACCGAGTTTGAGACGCATCCCCTCGTGTTCGAGATACGTTCTTATGGCGAGCTACAATGTGCTGTAATTTTCTCTGCCAAGCAACTTTTCTATCGGTAGCAATGCGTCGGCACTCACGTTCGATTGTGTCATGACCTGGCTACTAGTTAGATTAACGATTCGTGTTGTAACAACGATTCTTTTTTACTTCTAGTGATTCCGCACTATCCTTTTTGATTATATCCGAGCAATTTTGATTATGTCTGGACCCATAACTTGTTGGCTCGGGCAAGAAACAGATCTTTTGATTATAAACACGTACTCTTTATTATAAGAAGCAAAAAAGACAAAAGTACAAGTAAAAATAAAAAGTAGAGTAAAGTATGCAACCTTAAATAAAAAACGAACATATGTAGATCCCCATAAAATGAATTGAAATCACGTGATTTTGGAAATGCGCGCCAATATATTAAATTCTAATTTCGATAAATCACGTAACACTACTTGTTTACAAATTTGTTGTAATGAACAATTATTAATAAAAATTTATTTTTCGTAAATATAAAATTGTAAATAAAATGGACAAATTATAATATTAATAAGGTTCGTACAAATATCAATTCAATAAAATTAGTTTAACTGGCTATTTTAGCCGCGCTGGATTTTATTTGTGAACTTTTTCTATGAAATAATTTATTAATATAATGATTACAAAGATTTCGACCTTTTAAACTTGGTCATCCTCAGGTCATCTCGTTCTAATAAACTCTAAACAATACCTAAGGTTTTACAATCGCAGTCCTTCTTATATATAAAACATTAAAATCCATCCTAGGAAATCATGTCTTCAATGTATAAATAGTAATATCCTTATAATTATCATATCTTGTCGAATGATCTCTTGAAATTCATTTAAATTGTCCAATTCAAGATTCGATCCTCAATCATTGTATCAATTTGAAACATTAAATGTATTGATTATGTCCCTGAATACTATAAAACATATTGATTATTAAATTATTAAATTTTTTATATATCATAAACAGATTATCTCAATCCTTGATTTGGTCAGTCTTAAATTATCGTTAAATTACAATGTATTGTCTCTTGTGATCAATCGTGATATATTATAATAGCCTGTCTCTCGTCAACGCAATAACAAAAAGCGACTATTTATTATTTTGACTGATATGCTTATCATTAGAAGGAGAAGCATAGGAATTTTTAAGGGAGATAAACAATTCAAGATAAGAAGATATCTGACAATTTTTCTATGTCACTCTGTTTTTTTAGCTCTTCTTTTTGTTTTTTTATATATATCATTTCAGATACTGTTCTCTTCACATATGGTTCAGAATTCAAGATTTTTACGCTTTATCATTTATGTTTTTTTGCCAGTCTATGATTTGATATTATTGACAAATACCCGCTCCTCTTATTAATATCTTTTAAATGTTCTTGGATTTTGGTTTTGAATTGCCTTTTTGTCTGACCGACATACGTGGCCTTGCAATCCTGACAACTGATCTTATAGATTACATCGTATTTTGACATATTATTCAGTCTATCTTTTACAGTTGTAATGTAAGTGTTTAGTTTTTTAGGAATAATATAAATTGATGACCAAGTTTAAAAGGTCGAAACGTTTTTAGTCATTGTATTAATAAATTATTATTTTATAGAAAAAGTTCGCAAAAATTCAGTAAAGCTTGAGTAGCCAGTTAAACTAATTTTATTGAAAATGGACAAAATTGACAAAAACATGCAAAACGTATAAAATTTGAATATAAAAGTTGTTTTTCATTTATACACAAATGATACTGAGTCTATATGTTCGTGTATGAAGTGTGGCTTAAGTATTTTACTCGAATGACATTACTACTTGCTTATTTTGATAATAAGTTATTTCATAATAACACAGGTTTATAATCTTATTTTTAATGTGAATTAATAAAAGACTTAATAAAACACACGGTCTCGAACTTGCAGATTGTAGGCAAAACTTAGTTGAATCTCACTTGTCAGAATAAAAAGCAATGTGCATTTAACTGTTATAACGTTGAGTTTTGACATCACAAACAATAATCTTGACTGCAATCCAGTGTCGCTTCTCTTACTCTTATATTCGCTTCTCTCATTCTCACATTGGATTTCACAACAACATGGCGGAGCCAATCATGGATCGAGTTAGCATTGGCCGATGATCTCTACTTATAGGATTTCAATGTTGTTCCAATATTTTGCTTCTCGTATCGTTTTGCCAAAACCAGCATTAGAGTCTCAGATTTATCAAAGAAGCGCTACCGACATACGTCAGCATCACAAAAGTACTAAAAAGTACTAGAAAAAATATTAAAAATGGTATCGTTTGCAAAACGGACTATAAGATCCATCGTCCACTTATCCATTTAACAGCCATTTTTAATACACAGTATCAGTTCATTTGGCTGCTTAGTCACATGATTGCAATGATCAATCAGAACACTTAATACCAATCGCGCTTCTCTTATAAATCTAGGACTGTGTTCCAAAATTTATTACCAGTACTGAAAATCTATAGTGCACATCACGTAAATTATATTATAGATTTTCAGTACTGGCAGTCAATTTTGGAATATTTCCTAGTATTCTATCCAGCATATATTATAGAAAAATATAGAGATACTAGGTCTATCTTATATGTCTATGGTTCACAGGCAATAGGGAACAAGGAATAATGGCCTAATCAGAGCTTCGGTATAAAATATCGAACTACGAAGTAAAAAAAAAAAGAAATTAAATTCGAGAATGAAACATAGGCTCGAAGTTTCAGAAAACATATAAAAAATCGGGACGATGAGATTTTAGTGCCATTGTGGAAAAAGTTGGAAATATATATCACAATAATTCGTACAAAATACATACATGTATGCACATTTTATTTTTAATGCAAAAATTCCAGTTTGTATAAAAATTTTATTAAATAGTAAGTGCATCAATATTTATTGAAAAACATATACATTTATGCATAGTCATAAATTATCATTAAATTATCGTTTTTTAACTTACCGACATAAAAAATTTCGAAATAAAAAAAATCGAATGGGACTTGAACAACTTCCCTTTTCAGAATATATTCTACTCATGAAAATACAAATTTACAGAATTATAGGAAAATGGAAGGAAAAATATTTATCAAATCCTCTAAATTGATAATTTTCTTCGATAGGAGCGCTCCGAATTTGTTCCGTACAACGCTTTTCCGAAGCTAGAAATCAAATCCAACTTTTTCGCTAACCGGCCGCTTGAGTTTTGTCCTTCTTTTTACTCCGTATATCGAATTTATACCCCAGAGCTCTGTTATTTCCTGCTTTCTGTTCCTATTGCCTGTGTCTATTGTGTTTCCAATTTAATTCTATCATATTGTAAAAGAAAATGAAGCCGAATCACGTAATTTAGCCAGCAGACCATTTCCTCACCTGTCGTCTCTCTGATATATCTAGGTCTAGAGGCTTTTACATAAGTTCTTTTCACGTTGGAGAGAAAAAGAGAAAAGATGAATCGTGCAAAAAGTTCAGCTAAAAATAAACCTATATTTAATAGGCTCAATCAATTTGGATTTGAATTATACTTATAATAAAATATACTCCTATTACACATAAAAAGAAAACATCAGTTTAGTTTAATCCTTCGTGGTCACTGCGGGACCAGGGAACCCCAAAAATATGTGTATAAGGCTTTATATTTTTATAACGTCTTTTTCTTAACTGCTATTTATCCGAAGTTCAAAATATCTTTATTGTTCTTTGGAAAAGAATCAGTTTTTTACGATTTTTTTAAATACGTTAAAATTAAAAATTTTTTTAAAAATCATTGCATTTCCATATTTTACAACGTTTAAAGTATGCTTAAAGTAATTTTTATGATTTTAAAGAACAAAAGCTGTAAATACGACTTTAAATATATCATTTAAAATGTGATCATTTTGCTCCCTGTGTGAGCAACACAAAATTCTCAGGAGGTATTACCACAAAGGATTAAGGAAATGTAGCGCAATGTAACGATATTCAGATGCTGTGACTTCAAAGTTCTATATCTTTTTATTATTTGTTGATTTTATATGAATGTGTCAAAGGAAGCATTTGATCAGAACCATAACTAACTAGAACATGTCGCAATAAAAATATATCTCAAAATGAAGTAATTTGACTGGGAATATTTTTCCATTAAAACGCGCAGGATCCTTTGCTACATTATATAAGAATTATTATTACATATTTTTAAACAGAAAAGAAATCAAAAGAAACTTACAGATATATAAATTATATATGTATTGAACAAGTAAAAAACATAATTATATAGCGGTTAATATTTATTTCTAATAAAAATATATATATTTAATATATATATTTAAATTAATTATATGCGGAATTTATGTACAGCTTTAACAATTCGCATTTCTTATCAAAAGTCTTAGCGTAACAACTGAAAGATTTTAATCGGGTTCTCCTATTCTCAATTGTCATGTCGCACATGTAGCCGTGAAATAGGATATGCGAATGTATTAATAATCAAATTGATTTGTAAATGATGTTAATAATCATATATTATGCATTGATGACAATCCAATATATCCGTTATGCAAGATACGATTCTTTCCTGCGGATAAATGGTAGTTAAACCATACATAATTCATTACATAAAAGAAAAGATATGCTTCTTACATATCAAAGAAAAATAAGTATGCCATACATTAATGCACCCGATCGAGCAAATAATACGCGAACATTTACAAAAGCTATGTTTTTTAATACTTATAAATGTTTCTTCTATTGTAATGGAGAATTCGAAATTGCTAGTAATGTATAGAAACGCATTCTATTATACTATCTTGTCCACTTTTCTCGACAATTTTTACAAATAACAACGGTGCATGAAAATAGGTAACGATGAGTTACAAATCCAGATAATTCTGGCGGATATCATGACTTCCAATTTTCATAGAAAAACCTCAACTATAAAGATCCATCCAGGTAAAAATCACTTTTGCACTTTCGTTACTCGTAAATCTTTTAGTTCTTTCTCATCCTTTTCTTTTTATATCAGAAATATTAATGACTAATTTTTCTACAGCGTGTTTTAGTAATATAAATAGCAATTCCCTTTTTTATAGACATAACGCTTAGTAATTAGTGAATAAAATTAATCATTCTCATTATGCAGCTATGATCTTTTTATCATTATATCTTTGCCTCTGCGAGGTTGAAAGTATCTTCTATTGTTTAATAATAATTATATTACGATGTAAATCTATGAATTTTAGTGATGCATCAGATCGTATTATAAAATACATAATATAATATGGTTCAAGTGATAAAATTAAAAAATAATATTGAAAAGGACTACGAGCCAAATACAATGAATTTAGTATTAAGAAGGTGTTTGATGAAATATAACATAAGTATATAATATACATATCTATAATATAAATAATGTAACATAAATGTTAATATTAGGTATAGTAAAAATAATGGATTTCTTTTTACTACACCTAATATTAATATTTAGAAAAAATTTTATTGACTTTTACCATACCATTTAATTTTAAATTTATATAATTTTACATTACAAGTTAGAGGAATAACCTTATTCTGTAGTTATTCACTTTTAAATTAAGACACTTGAGTAACAGCAATTTAAAAATCGTCATAATTATAAAGTAAACACTTAAATTTGTTCTCGTAAAATTTCATTTAAACTGACCGTACAGTTTACAAGAAATTTAAATTTTTCAATGAAAAAAAACTAGAAATGTGTCAAAATAGATATATGTATCAAATAGACGACGCATATACATCAAATAATCATCTATTCAAATGAGCATTTTACAACTTTACAAATTTTGAAAATATTTAGTAATATATAAAATTAACAATAATTATGTATAAAAGCATAAGATATTGTTAGTAATCTCTTTATTCCATTATTTTAATTATTTTATATTATTATGAATAAACTGTCTATTCACTAGGAAGTAACGCGAGAACCTCTTTAAAGATATATATTAAGAATTACAAGTGAAAAGCGTTACAATACCAACGTTTCGAACCACGGTCGGGTCTACTAAAGTAACTTGTATTATATTTAACATTTCTCTATTTACTTCGAATCGCATTATAGTTTTACAATTACTTAAATTAATTTATACTTTTATTATATTTGTATTACTTATTTTGCTCTCTTACGGTTTCTTAGCATTTTAACAGATTTTGTATCTCTATTATTTTTTCGTATATTAATAGATTTAATATTTCATCGTTTTTATCTACGATATTCTACGACAATTTTATAAGATAAACTAACTATAATGACAACGTTTGCAGCTAATCACATGTATTCGTCGAGCATTTTATTTTTTAACTAAAACAACTATATGAACTCAAGATATGCCATTATTTTATTACATTAAATATAAAATTGTATTTTCCATTTACTACATTTTTATAGTTAACTCTCAATAATTTAATTATGTTTATATCTAATTGATTACATGTTTAATATTGATAATGATCCGATCATGGTTTGAAATGTTTGTCTTTGTAACGCTTTTCACTTGTAATTGTTAATGTATATCTTTAATAATGAATTATATTTTCATTATATTTGGCTCATAGTCCTTTTCAATATTATTTTTTTAATCGTATTATAAAATTATATCGGATATTGGATATCGGATATCGAAAAGAATGTGACACCGTGTACATCCGATATCTGGTCGAATATCTAGGGCCAGATATCGGATATTTTCCGGATATCTGCTACGAATTCCTCAAAATTTAAAAAAACAAATGAAAGCTAGGGAAAATTAGCGATATTAGATAATAACTGACCAGCTGTGGAACAGGGTTGTTTGCAATACAGTTTCAATATTGTTTAGTATAATCAAATTAATATTAATAAATTTTTCATGATGGACAACATTTCAGTATTTCCGTTGATAATTTATTTTGATTATCGATATAAACTAGAGCTTGGAAAAGGAACCAGGTAACATAAATTTTGGGTATCCATCTGTAGATCTACCCATGCGTATGGCTGTGGTTTTGCAAGTATCCGCTAATTCGGGTACCTGCATAACTGTGTACGATGCAAGTACCCATAGAACCGTCTGCGATACGAATATCTGTCTGAATCGTGGGCGATACGGATATCGGTTTCGATGTGAATATCCGCTATGTGTTATAGATATTTCTACATGTAATTTTGTGCATTTTTAAAGCGTATTAGAATTGTTTATATTAATTTTCATTTTATTTGTAGTTAAACAGTTCAAATTAAGAATGTACTGGTCGTACAGTCAACTGTAAATTAAATTTGGAAATGTGTTTAATATATACTATCCATAATAATGCGAAAACAAAATTGTTTAGCTACGGAATATTATAAAAAGAATTTAATTATAAAAAGAATGAGAATCACTACACACGATTGTAAAACACATACTTTTAAAATTGACAAAAGAAAATGTTAAAAAAGTCCGACTTTGGGTCCTCTCCGAAATCTTAAATTAACTACAAAAAATTGTTATTTGGGATTACATGAAATAGTGAAAGATAGTTTATAATAAGCCTTAAAGTTATCTGAATGTAATGTTCCTGAACGCACCCCAGTATGTTCAATGATAAGGAAAATCATGATGTAAAAAGATAAGGTGTATCACTGCTCATAGTCATGGCGGCATGATAAACGGAGCCAATGAAATTTCCAAATGCATCCACGCAATTTGAACACAAAATAATCACATATGGTCATATGTAATGTTTGAAAAAATAATGTGAAAATACTTAGAATAATATACTAACGTGCAAAAAAAATGTAAAAATGTTTGGAATAATACAAGCGATATTATTCTGCTATTGACGTTACGATTGGACACCGCTCGATTGGATACGTGCATGATTAGATACGAAAAGATTGGACTTGCACGACTGGACATGAAACGATTGGACGTACACGATTGAACGCGGCACGATTGGATACGCGTGCGAGTCGACATGGGCACGATTGGACACGGAATGATTGGATACACGCACGATTGGACACGGCACGATTGGACATAGCAAGATTGGACACGGCACGATTAGATATCTTACGTGGTAATGATAAATAGTGTAGAATCATTATACAGAGTGTCTGAAATTTAAATGTACAAAACTTCGGTTGTATAGAAGATCGATTAACTAAGAAAATTCGTGCACGAGTCCAATCATGCCGTGTCCAATCTTGCCATGTCCAATCGTGCCATGTCCAATCGTGCACGTGTTCAATCGTGCGCGTGTCCAATCGTGCCGTGTACAATCGTTCGCGTGTCCAATCGCGGTGTTCAATCACGCGGTGTCTAATAGTGCATGTGTCTAATCGTGCGCATCTCCAATCGTGCAGTGTCCAATCGAGCGATGTCCAATCGAGCGTGTATCCAATTGAACGTTTCCAATTATGCGTGTCCAATCGTAACGTGGTCAATCGGTACACACTCAATACAAATGTAAAAATAATGTAAAAATGTAAAAATAGTTGGAATAATATATACAAGCGCGCAAAAATAATATAAAAATAATGTAAAAATAATTGGTATAATACAAATGTGCAAAAATACAAATGTGTGCTTTTGTAATAAGAGAATTATTTTTTTTGGTTGTGCAATTATTTTTTATTTAAAAATAATAACACACAAATGCTAGTACAAAATATTACGAGCAATTTCGTGCGCTGCTGCATCTCAATTGCTTGATGCCAATGAATAACACATGAATAATTAATCAATGGACAATTAATGCACAATCAGATTATCAACTTTCAATGTAGCACAGATTCGAATATTTCTAATTACATGTATTATTACAATCATAATAATTTACATTATATTACATGATATTTTGTGATATTATAATGAAATCGAGCTATGAACCATTTAAAATTCAAGTCTGTATAATACATAATAATTTAAGGGTGATGCGATATCATGTCACTTTTTTAAGAGACTTTAAAAAAAATATTTGAAGAAAAAAATGGAGATTAAAGCGTTTAAACTTTTACAATATTTAATTAATTTATGTGAAAGAAATAATCTGTGATTATTAACGTTAAATTCTTGCTCGATTCATTTGTCTATTTATTACAATACTGGACATTTTTATTCAGATAAAATTGAAATCTTACGAAAAAATACATTAATTTCGAAAATATCGAGGTCCAGTGAATTCTGAGGATTACAAAAATTAACATAAAATATATTATAATTGCTTAAAATGTATCAATGATTTATCAATTCCAGCCATACATTAAATCTTAAAGGGTAACATCTATGTAAAATTAAAAAAAAATCGATTATTTTTTTCTTTTAAAATACATTTTAGAGTCTCAAAAATGATGTGCAAGTGATTATGATACATCATTTTTTTCGAAGATTATAGGCTCGCGTCAAGCGCTTCACAGGCCAGACGGACTACCCACGCTTTTCTTTAAGCGCGTTTTTTTAAAACAGCATTTTTTAAGTTGGCTAGCAGCAGAACTCAAACAATTTTTAACCAATTTGCTTCAAATTTTAATAATTTAAAAAATCACATTTTTTAAAGAAATTCGTAGGATTTTTTTTAAGTTACAAATTTTTTGAATCACAGCTGATTTTACTTGATTTTTTTGTGACGAAAATGGGACTTTTTGTTTATACTTTCGCGATTTTGTCAAAAATCAATATTTTCAAAAAAACGGCTACGTATTTCTGTAAATATTTAAGTAAAAAAAAAATAAAAAATTTGTTTTTGTTATAGACCAAAAATTACGACACTCGTGCTGTTAGTCACGGAACACCATGCCAATTTGATTGTCTCCTTCGCGCTGCTGCAAATCTGCCATTTTGGTAATAAAATTCTGAAAAAATTATTTTTTGTACTTTTTTATATGCTTATAAAATTTATTTTTTAATAACACGATTCATTAAATCAAAAAATTCTCAAAAATAGGTCTTATTTACAAACAGTAACAATAAAGTGATCGTGTTAAGAGGTAACACAGGTGTTACCTCTTAACACGATCACTTTATAAATACTTGATAGCTATGCACAGCTGTTTTGATATGAATTACTGTCCAGTTTAACTATTCAATTTTGATTGTTTCGATTCAAATAAATGATTTAACGCATGTACATATTTTATTGAAAATTGTAGGGTAGGTAATCATCATTCCGAGCAATCATCAGTAGATACATGACTTATTCATATGATTATTGTCTCAAGCTCCACTTGGAAAGTCATATGTATATCTCTTATAATGGTTGTAAAATTAAGTGATTTTGAATTCTATTTGTTATTAAATCCTGAAATGTTATTTATTGATTAATAAATCACTGATAATTTTGTTGCGCTCCAATTACTGTGCTTGCCTCTCATTGTCAGTATACTTGTCCTTATTTAGTGTTAATAAAAATATATTCATTTGACGCGTTTTCACTTAAAACAAAAGAATCTGATAGAAAGATGCGGTGGTCGGCCTCGTGAATTATTGGTGGCCTTACCATCTTATAATTATTTATTTTTTAAAAATAAACAATTTAAAATATAAAACAAAACTAAAATAATCCTAATAATTCGCAGTATAAAACATATAATTCATTATTAAAAATAGCATGTGTTATGGCGAAATTAGCGCGCGCATTGTATTTAAGTCATTCGCGGGATAAGTCGTTCGCGGGATCAGGCGCGAAGGAAAGCGTAGCGATCGTTTCCGCGCGTGCGCGGAAGAATAACGTCTCTCGCTTAGTGAGAATGTGCGTGAATACAGGGAGAGAGTAGAGCAAGATGGCGGAGAATGCAGAATGAGTACGTCTTCGCATTCCGAGCTGTACCGGTCTTAAAATAGAAAACCGATTACTTTTATATTTTATGAATACACGTTTTGAAATCCAAAAACTTGGCGTTCGGATTTGGTACCTACATATATTCCAATCCTTAAAGTCACAACACTGACGACGAGGAAAAAAGAAAACTACAAAGACTACTAAGCCGTGAATAACATCACTTACAAGAAAAATGGAGGAGACATCGATTCAAGCAATACAAGCATTTCACATCGAATCTTTTGATAACATAGCTAGTTGGCCAAGTTGATTGGCCGATTAAGAAGGTGCTTTTAATCTTTTCAAAGAATCAAACAAGAAAAAAGTTCTTTCTTAATACATTATATCGGACCAGCAGCTTTTAATGTTATTTGTAACAAATGCGCACCTGATGACTCCTACAAGCAAAAGCATGGCCAGGTGATCCTCATGATTTCCTCTTCTTTAGGTTATCGTAGTGGATCCATTTTTCATTACCAGTGACTATACGATGTAAAAAACCCTTTCGTTTATGCCTGACAAGCAGCATTTCACATATGGAAAATCGGCGTTCAACGTTTTTCGGCTTTAGTTCATATGGAACCCAATTCCCTTGCTTTTGAATCATTCTCAATGATTTCAAACGATGTGAAATTGTTTGTTAAGTCGCTAATGTAAGTGCAAATTCTTTTTGCGTTTGGCACGAATCTTCATTCAATAATGCTTCCAATTCCGCGTCTTCGTACACTTTCGGCCTTCCGCTACGTACATTCTTTGTCTTCGACATCACATTCACCGTTCTTAAATTTTTGAAACCATTTACGACAACTTCTCTCACTTAAGGCCTCACTATATGCTTCTATAAGCAATCGATGAGCCTCAGCTGTAGATTTCTTCAAATTAAAGAAGTAAATCAAAAGTTCCCGCAAATGACGATTATTCGGCTCAAAACTCGGCATTTTCGCACAAAAAAAAATATATGATGCTGATACAAAATCGCTAGTATTTCAAGATTATGTTGTTGACAGGTGTCCAACCTTACGATATAATGTTTTACATTAGACAATTTTAACCATAGCTTTCTAGTGGCGCCGTCTTTTGTCAAACGGCGGAAATTTATTTGTACATCTAATATAATATACGGCAGCTCTACAAAAATTAAGTATTAATTGCAATTTTGACACATTTCTCAAAATCAGTATTAAGAAACCAGTTTGTTTTCGGCATAAGAAGTACAAGAATTCAATCGAGACTCCTAATATCTCGAAATCTAACCTTCGATAAAGCAGTCGAATTTGCTACTATTATAGAGAAATGTCAGCGAAGGATACGGATCAACTACAAAAATCGACACCGCTAGTACAGGTAGCTGATTCAGGAAATCTTCATTACGAAATAATCACTAAAAGAAGACAACCTGACCTCGATCTACATCGTTCACGTCTAAGAAGAATAATACACTGCGCAATACTCAATGTAATAAAGATATTCGTTGTTACAGATGGAAAGAAATATCTTGCTACACAATGCACCGTGGTATAAAATGCAGATCTTGCGGAAATCAAGGGCATCTCCTCCAATCAATATGCTACAAAAATAAGAGTCAAATCCATTTAAAATCCAATTAAAGGAAATCCTCAGACATGTCAGGATAATATTTTACAAATGGAACAAAATGAGTATCGGGAAAAATTCATCATGCAATTACAAGTAAACGATAAAAAAATTAAATTTCGAAATAGACAGCGGAGCCGCTGTGACAATTGTAAATAAATCAGAAATACTAGAATGTTCCTAAATTCGACTATACATTCGACTACAAAATTATAACTTATCACATATTGTAAAAATACTTTACAAACCGTAGATTATATTATAGATTATATTTTAGTAAATGTTAAATATAAGAATGTACAGCAAAAATTAAATATTTAGCTAACTAATGTAAATGGAATGAATTGTAAATGGTTACATCAATTTTTAGATCAGTCAATATTTAAAGAAATGTCATTAAACTCGCAACTAGAAGAGGTTTTAACTTAAGCACAAATTAGCGATTAGACATTATCTTACAAAAATACAAAGAAATTTTTGAATCTAACCTGAAGTCCATTAAAAATAGAAAAGCGCGACTAATCTTAAAAAAAGATATTCATTCAATTTTTCTGAAAAATCATACAATTCCATTACAATTGCTAATAGAGATTACAATTGCTAATAGAGAAAGAAATTGAAAAATTATTGTAGTAGCGGACGGAATCTTGGTAAAAGTAGATACATCTGAATGGGCTACTCCCATTGTTTCAATCCTAAAAAAAAAAAGGAAATGTTAGAATTTATGGAGACTACATTATATTAAATGGAACTACCTTACATTAAATTAAAATTTAATAGTTGACAATCATTTTTTACTTACGATTGAACTTTTTGCTACGATGGCTGGCGAAACAACCTTTTTAAAAATTGATCTTACACAAGTTTACTTACAATTAGAAGTTAGAGAAGAAATTCAACACCCTTTAACATTAAATTGCACATCAGGGATTATACAAATCCATTAGATTAATGTATGAAATAGCGTCCGCATCAACAATTTGGCAGAAATAGAAAAATAGAGAACTTATTAAGAGACATTCCGAGAGTTACAGTCTTCCTTGACGACATCAAGATTACAGGTACAAACGAGATAGAACATTTATACAAATTAAGTAGGTATATAAGGCGGGTTCTAAGCCATGG
>NW_011627580.1:2344-18470 GCF_000204515.1 Acromyrmex echinatior | reverse complement strand
TTTCAGAGCAAAATTTGTAATATATGTACATATTTTTTTAGTATTTAATTTTTCATTTAAAAATTATAATTACTAATTATCTATAAATTGATATTATTATACTTTTTATTAGGTTTATAATGGTGCTGTTCTTTTTGTAAATGTATAATTGCAGGTAAAATGTTGTGTGGTGAATTATTCACAAATAATTTCCTGTCTTTAAAGTTTGGAGATCTGTTCTAATTTAAAACCTTTTAAGTTTCAATTTTTGTAGCATATCAAAATATTTGTTTTTGTAATATTTATAATTGCTAATTTCAAAATGACAAATGAATGTATCATTACTTTATCCTAATATCTTCCTCATTATAGGCACCTTTAATGACTATCAATAACACGTTTGCTGGTATAATATCCATCGCAGCATGATGTGTCTTTCGAGTAATCTTATCTAAAATATAACAGCTCGGTAAAAAAATTCTTGTACATAATTATACATAAACGTTATACATGACTAATTTATACTAGATGGGGTGAAAAGTAACCTCCTTGACCGCCAGAATGCGCCACTACTGCAAAAAAGTTTATGATGCCTTGTAGTCCGTTCATATTTAGGCAGACATGCCAAGTGGCAGTGCCCTTAGTTTTGTTTGAGAGCTGATTGTTGTTGACGTGTTTGCGAAAACGATTTTCGTTCTCTCATAAAACATTATTTTTTGAGAGGCAAAACGGCGAAGGAAACAAAAGAAAAGTTGGATAAATATTATGTGGCTAATACTCCGTCAGATTACACGTCAAATATTGGTTTCGAGAGTTTCGTGGTGGCCGCAACTCCACTACCGATGAAGTCCGCAGCGGCAGGCCCTCCGATGCGGTTACCGAGGAAAATGTCAAAAAAATACATGAAATAGTGTTGGCTGACCGGAAAGTGAAGGTGCGCGAGCTAGCAGATGCTACAAAGATTAGTACTGAGCGAACACGCCATATTTTGGGCGAGATTCTGCATAAGAAAAAAATTTTTTTCATTCCCAAGGAGGTTACTTTTCACCCCACCTAGTACGTAGTTTATTTGTAATGGTTATAAATTGTGTACAACTGTTTATGCATAATTACGTATAAAAAATTTTTTATCGGGCTGCTATATTTTAAAAGAGATAAGATCACTCAAAAGACCCGTCATTCCGCGATGGACATTTTACCATCAAACGTGTTATTGATAGACATTGAAGGTCATATCTATATTGAGAAAGATAGGAGAGAAGGCCAAATATTCATTGTCATATTTTTGAAATTAACATTACAAATACAAACAATATTGCATATTAGAATATAAATATTACAAAAATAAATGTCTGAAAATTGCTATAGAAACTTCAAAAATATATATATATATATATATATATATATATATATATATATATATATATATATATATATATATATATATATATATATACATTAAAAATTTTGCTCCGAATGCTTCAAGCGATTATAGAAATAAATAAACTCAATACTTATTTTTATGATGACTTGTTATTTTATATTTTAAATATGTTAGATTCCACATTATTCTACATAAAATTCTAAAATAATAACTTTGTTCAGCATTCAAATACTTTTTGAAATATATTATAATACATATTCCAAAGATCTTTTGCGCTGAACACAATGTTGTTGATAGAATTTGCATAGTTTGTCAAGATTTTGTGTAAATGTGGGGATAAAATGAACGAAAAATAACATTTTTTTGTCATTTTAATATTTTTTATAGTAAACAATATTAAGTGAAATGAGCTGATAAGTGTTTTAACACAAACATTTATAAAGGAGAAGTAAATTATTTTTAGTCAAAGTGAGTCTTGGTGTTCAATAATATTCGTATATACAAGTGACTGTACAAATATAATTATACAAATACAATTTTTTACAATAAAATAAAAAGCTGTTTTGAAATTATGTCTACGGAAACAATTATAACTTAATATAAAAAGCTGTTTTGAAATTATGTCTACGGAAACAATTATACAAGTAACTTAACAAAAATAAATGATACGGTCATATCCTAAAATTTATTTGAAAACTCTTTTGAATTGTAATTTTAGACCCGATAAATTTTATTTAAAAATAAGATTTTGTTTTACTGTAAAAGATATTGAAAACAGTAAAAAATGCTATTTCATTTTGCCCATTTCATCTCAATTTACCCAAAATTCTGATTACACAAATTTTACTAATTTTAATAATACATTGTGTTCATCAAGAAAAAATTTTCGGGATATGTACATTGTACTTCGGAGAAAAAGAAAAGTGACTTTTTATCGAACAGTGTAATAAGCGTATGCAAACAACTGATAAACAATAAACGTGCAAGATAATAAACTCAATACGACGCACTATTTCTTTAAGCACTAAATAAATTTTTTGCACTAAAGGAAACTTTTCAAATAATTTCTTAATTAATTACAATTAAAATCGCACATTAAAATTGATCACTTCGCCTAATAATTTTAAAATTGAATCCTTACACATCGATGTGAGTCCAATGTTATTATATCTAAATATGAAACATTGCATATTGATTTAACAATTCCATAAAAGGAATGTATAATTATTGCTTAATAAGTTAATGCAAAGTAAACTTTTTCCAACTAGAAAGAAACTATTTTCTCTTTCTAGGAAGAGTTTAATTGAACAAGTGCATGGATTCACAAACAGAGTTGGGAAGTAATAATTTTAAAATTGAATCCTTACACATCGATGTGAGTCCAATGTTATTATATCTAAATATGAAACATTGCATATTGATTCAACAATTCCATAAAAGGAATGTATAATTATTGCTTAATATGTTAATGCAAAGTAAACTTTTTCCAACTAGAAAGAAACTATTATTTGTAACGAGGAAGAGTTTAATTGAACAAGTGCATGGATTCACAAACAGAGTTGGGAAGTAATAATTTTAAAATTGAATCCTTACACATCGATGTGAGTCCAATGTTATTATATCTAAATATGAAACATTGCATATTGATTCAACAATTCCATAAAAGGAATGTATAATTATTGCTTAATATGTTAATGCAAAGTAAACTTTTTCCAACTAGAAAGAAACTATTATTTGTAACGTTGTTACTTTTTCGTTACGTTTTTTGATAATGATCGTTACTTTTTTCTGTCTGTAACGCTAACGGTAAGATTACATTTTTGTAGTAATGATAATGATTTGACCATTACTTTTATCGTTACTTTAATTTTTATTGGATGGGTTAAATTGGATTATGTTTCGATTACTGGCGCTGAAAGATGTTTTGTTTTTATATGTCTAGAAATGTATTTCCAACTACCCAAGTTGTGTCGTTGTTATAAAAAATAAATGAAATACTTAAAAATTTTTTTAATGCTCGCAAGTATACAAATATATATTTACAATTCAACATTGTATTATTTATAATAAGAGATTATTAGTTGCAATAAATACAATTACAAAATGTTCACTTTCTCATTTTTATTTCTTAAAAAATATTTTATATTTTACATTTTAGACTGCATTCCAATAATCTCTATCAGTATTGAAAATCTGTAATTCACATTACATGTATTTTTCAGTGCTGAAAGTGAATCTTAAAATACATTTTTAAAAATGACTTTAATGTTTAAAAGCCATATATTTAATTTATTCGGTAATTGTTGAGTTTAGCTCCCAATGATTGTTTTGATGAAGATTTGGCTTTTGTGTAAAAACGTGTCGAATAAAATTAATTTTATCAATATCGTATGTAAAGGAATTAAATTCAACAATATCTCGAAAAGTAACTATTCATTACTTTTTCAAGTAATACGTTACTTTTTATAATGAATAACTAGTGACGGTAACAAATTATTTTTCTAAATAAAAAGTAACGCGTTATTTTTTTAAGGTAACGTTCCCAACTCTGCTCACTAGTTAATTCACATTATTACCTTCCGATAGAGAAGAAAATTGCAGGCGTATCCGCAGGCGTATTATTAGTAATGATCAGGAAGGTGATGTAGATCATCACTTCGTTTGTTGAGGTTTTATGTTTCACGTTAGGATTACTAATGAAGTATTTGATGATCCAACTTTGCAAGATCGATACCATTACGCTACACTAAAAGGGAAAAGTTGAAATTTAATTCTCCCCTCTCCCACCAAATAAATTTATAAATTTAATAAATCTGAGAAGAGCGAGCAAAAAGGAGAGAGAAAGGGAGAGAGAGAGAAATCTCAGATTAATTCCGATTAATTTTTTTCTTCTTCATTAAGTATTAACTAAATCTAATTATATATAGGGATGCACCAGAAAAAGATTGCTGAATATCTGATTTCTGGCAATTCTTTCCGAATATCTAATGCATCTCTAAATCTAACAAAGGATTAATCTAATTAGAATAAATTTTTCTATTATTATTTCTTTCTTTTAGTGGAAATATCTTACAACACTTCTTTCCACATAAATACATTAATCTAAATTTCGTAAATATTAATATCACATGGTAGGTATCTCTTTTTAAAAGTATCAATATACTTGGATAAAGAGCAGATTCCGATTATGAAATATGACAACCAAAAGGTTTTGTAGACCGCCTTGTACAATTTTGGACGAGACTCATTTTTCAGCGGCACTTTCTGCCCATTTTTTCTTACGACATATTCCATGTTCTTTAGTTTATCCAGCTCGCGATTCCAGTATCTGGACGAAAAAAATGCATTAGGATTTTAGAAAAGACTATTAAGTTATTAATTTTATTTTTTAATTTTTCTTTCTTCGTATTTTGCTGCGTTCTCATTTTAAAGGGTTCAAAGAATATATATCTAATGTAAAATATTAGGGGGATCGGAAAGTAATGTCGTTTTTTTTAAAATTATTTTGGCATGACTTTGAAGTATACAATGAGCTGATAAATAACAAACGAATATTGACATGCGCAGAAACGACATTACTTTCCGGTCCCCCGGCAAAAAACAACAATAATAACAATAATAATAACAACAACGCCAGCGATCACCCGACGCTGCCGACCGACAGGACCGAGGCGTTGGTGCTCTAAATCTCCGAAGTTCCGCAGACGTGATGACATATTTTCCTTGTTTGTCTCTAGATCTCTGTCTAGGATCTTCTATTGCTTTTTAGGACGCTTTGAAATAATATTTCTAATTAGAAGTTATTTCATAAATCTTCACATATATAAAATGAGGCTCGAAAGAATCTATCAGTGAAAAATGTAAAAAAAAAACCGTCAGAATTGTCAACAGCTGTTCGGATGCACAGAAAATTCTTTATTTTCATGTGAATGTAACAAAATAAATAATATATATATGTTTCAACCCATCAATTCGAGTTCTTACCAATATAAAATATAAATGAAGTTACATAATTAATGCAAATTGATTCCAAAATGATGATTCCCGACAATTTAGTTCGCTCTTCTTTATCCAACTGTCAAATTAGCTATGTAATAAATAGCCCAATGATTATAAAAAAAATTAACTTATACAATAATATTATAAAAACTTACATAAAATAAAAACGAAGTCATATACATTGCGTCATTCGTTAGAATCACATCGCTCATTAGATTGTCAGATTTGCTGTGATCATTTAAAAGAAACACGAAAACGAAAAAATTAAAAAATTATTAAAATCATTTGTCTTAGTTTTTTATTATTAGGTGTACAACTTTGCTTCCGCCGTTTTCCTATAGATAACTTTAGCGGTAAGTGGTGGTCGAAATAAATAGATCATAGACGTCATACAATAAACTTGGGCATCTGTCAACATAACCCCGAAACATTAGTCGATTTGTGTCTGCATCATAAAGTTATTCTTGATTGAAAATGTCAGTTTTTACGAGTCAAATTCTCGTCATTTGCGGGAGGTTTTAATTTTCTGCTTCAATATGAAGAAATCTGCGGCTGAGGCTTATCGAATGCTCTCAAATACTTATGGTGAGGCCGCTATTAGTGAAAGAACGTGTCGTGAGTAGTTTCAACGCTTCGAAAACGGTGATTTTGATGTCAAAGACCGGCATAGCGGTGGAAGAGAGGAGGTTTTCGAAGATGCAGAATTGGAGGCATTACTTGATCAAGACTCGTGTCAAAATCAAGAAGAATTGGCACGATCATTGGGAATGACTCAACAAGCCATTTCAAAACGTCTCAAAGTTATGGGAATGATTCAGAAGTAAGGAAATTGGGTGCCGTATGAGTTGAAGCCGAGAGATGTTGAACGGCATTTGTTTGCTTGTGAACAGCTGCTTGAAAGGCAAAGACGGAAGGGATTTCTGCATTGCGTTGTGACTGGGGACGAAAAATGGGTTCATAACCCCAAGCGCAGAAAATCATGGGAAGTTCCCGGCCATGCTTCCACGTCGACGGCCAAACCGAATATTCACGGCTCCAAGGTCATGGTCTGTATTTGGTGGAACCAGTTCGGCGTAGTGTATTATGAACTGTTAAAACCGACTGAAACAATTACAGGCGATCAGTATCGAACGCAATTGATGCGTTTGAGCCAAGCATTGAAAGACAAATACACGGCCGCAATACAACGAGAGACACGGTAAAGTGATTTTGCAGCATGATAATGCTCGACCTCATGTTGCGAAAGTGGCTCTGACTATCACTTTTTTCGATCAATGGCACACGGCCTGGCTGAGCAGCACTTCCGGTCTTATGAAGAATTAAAAAATTGGATCGATTCGTGGATCGCCTCAAAAGATGACCAGTTTTTTTGACATGGGATTCGTATGCTGCCCGAAAGATGGGAGAAAGTAATAGCCAGCGATGGACAATACTTTGAATCATAAATGTATAACCAGTTTTTTACAATAAAGCTTCGAATTTCGGAAAAAAAACGGCGGAAGCAAAGTTGTATATCTAATATATAAATACAACATACAAATATTTTCGTGCCAGCTGTATTCAACATAGCAAAAGAAAGATAATAAATAATAAATATACCAAATGATATTTTGCAAATATTACCTTTCTTTTCTTGCGTATTCATGGATACCACTTTACTCTTCAGAATAATGTTTCTTTAAATCTAAAACCGAAGGGAAAAACAACTGATATATTTCAATAATGTTGATTGAGTTGGAAGGGACAGAATATCTTTCCTGCGTAGATGTTCATATAAAGCAGAGTTTCGCATAAGTATGTACTCGTATACGCAGTCAGAAGTGTTGGCGATCCTGTTTTCCTGCTTTTTTTGCGACTGAGAAACATGCTTGAAACCCCCCGGCAAGTATAATTTTATTTGAGCCCCCGACAAGTCTTCAATTGCTTTTGCAACAAAGGAATCTTATTTTTTGGCACATCTTTCATTGAGAATGTTAATTTTTTTTCAGTATCACTACCTACAAATACAATACATGTAGTTAGAAATACAGTTTTACATTACGACATTTATGCAGTATATATTTATTTTATTTTTAAGACGTTTATTTTGGCGCATTAACAATTTCTTGGATCTTGTTATTTTATTTATTTTCGCCTCTAGTAATTTAAATTCCTTAATCTTGTTTCTATTTTTATTAGTGCACTTCTTGCATAATATAGCACTTCTTGAATAAATTGTTCTTTTGTAGAAACCCATCACATCGCCAATTCATCCTGTCAGAATTAATCAAATGCCGAATACATTAACAATTTTCGTATATATAAAATACAATTATAACAGATACTTAATTTGCACAACGGCCAACAATATCGCCTAACACCGTCCGAGTACATACACATTTATTACATACACATTAAATATTGTTAATACAACAATATACAATAATTAATTTATGATACAAAATTTTATATATACAAGTTTGTATATAATTAAATTAATTATTTTTTAATAACCTTTTCGCATTTTTGAAATTTTCGCGTACTTTCATATTATGAATGAAATGAAGTATGTTGACAATATCTTTCTGTACAGAACTACACATTTTATCCTAATCGGAATATAATCAGAAACACTTGCATATTTAGATCATCATAAATTTGAAGACGTCGTAACACTTCATTTTTGTCAACTGTTAAAATTGTGACAGATTTTCCATTTTCACTTTCGATTGCACCCATGAACGACTTGAAAGCGATATGTTCGAGTATGTTGACACTAATATTTCAAAGTTTAATTTTTCAGAAATATTGTTGGTATCTTCTGCGGTGGTTTGATTTTACATCTTGCACAATTGCCGTTTCTCGAGGAATAACATTATTGAACAAGGACGGTATTTCTATATTATACATCATCACAATCGTCATCGTCAAATTTGCCAAATCTGCTGCAAAAGTCAATTCATGTTCAACACTGGACTTCCTTTTTGAATAATTCTCGGCAACTATCGGAATAGTATTTGATCTCAATTTGGTCCTCGCTCTTCCTCTATTAAGATTCTTGGTTTTTCTTGGACATTTGAATCATACGTGGCCATCAAGTGTCGGGCTGTTTAAGCACGTTACTTCTTTATTCCCTTCGCCACATCCTTTTCTGCTATCAAAAACTCCTCACTTCTTAATGATTCCTTATTTCGTTATTTAATTACGTTGATGTCGTCTACGTTCCGGCTTTTAATCAATAATTCCTAAATTATGTACAACGTATCCAAAATTCTTGCCTCCGCTTCTCCTAGTGCGTCCGTAAATATACCTGTGTATGACCATATATCTATGCATTACCAGAGATCTGGCTGGCTTAGGATATGATAACGTTTTATTCTGCACCTGTACTCGTTTTTCGTTTTTCCTTTTTTTCGCTTCAATGCTCCTCTATATCTTCGATGCCTCCTTCAGTTGAACTCTGAACTTCATTTTATTTTTGATTTTAACTATCTTTACCACTCATTACATCGTTGCTTAATCGCAGTTTTTTGTTGCTGGTAAGCTTTGTAACAATAGTTTTGCTGACGCCTAACCATTTACAAGCTACTATAGTCTATTTTATATTTAATGTTTGTGTCTATTACTCTGTTAACATATAATCTTTTTCATAGAGTTTTGAAATAAAATAAATTAAATTAAAAAAAAATTTATTTTGAACAGATCATTTTAATGCTTACATTATTATAATATAACTCTTTATCTGTCACATTTCCTATATCATCGCAATAACAATTTTTTTCTTAAATATAAAGTTATAATAATTATTTTTTGTGACTCATAATCAATCAATATGATTTTTTTAAAGGAATTGAAAATGTGAATTTGCTACAGTAGACGACACGTTGGAAGCTCTCGGAGTGTCAAAGAAATACCAAAGGCTATGTAATTGGATAATTCGAATAATAATCGGATAGATTGTATACATTTTTTTTTCGATTAGCATTTTATCATTTTAAGTTTAATTACTGCCATATTGGATTTGACATCAGACATTAGAAACATTTCTGATCATTTACCCGTCATGCGTCATTATCTTAAGTGCTCTGATTTCTGCAGCTATCCTTGGGTTAGTATTATACATTTACTTTGAAAACTATTTTTATTGACATTGTGCGTCAAAATGTTAACAGTGTGTAAATACTTAGAGATCTTAAGGTAACATATAAACAATGGGAGTAATCTTCATCAGTGACCATGATCTTGACAACATATGCATGTTATCTACAATTTAATACTCAAAGTAAGTATTGTATGTACAAAACATGTACATACAATACTTACTTTGAGTATTAAAAATATACTAAACAACAGTTTTTAAAAATAAATAATTAATCACTACTTTTTATTATTAAATATTTGTAAGATGAGCATGTTTAAAAAACTGTGAAGAAAGTAGTGTTGAGTAATGTAATCGAATAAACATACGGTCAGAATTTCGATCTCCAATGAACTTGATTTTGACATATGTTATCATAAACAAATAACGGCAAAAGTAACGGTAAAATTCTCTTCATAAACTCCTCTAACTCGTCCCTACTTATTACCGGCTCTCTCTCTCTTTACTTCCTCGTCTCTTCTTTTTCTCTGTCTCTCTCAATTCCTATCTCACAATCTCATAATTTTCGATATATTCGGTATATTTTGACCCTTCTTGGTCCTTCTGTCATCATGTCTCCATCAAATGTCAGATTGTTTTCTTTCATCTATTCTATCCATTTTGCTATATTGTTATTACTACTCAGAAACTTCTAGTGATTCAATTTCTTATCATTCTAATGATATCCGTGACATCCGTTATCATGACTCCTTATCTTTTCCCTTGTACCACTCTGTCAAATTCCATCCGTCTTTTCTTATGTTGCTATCAAAATTTCTAACATTCTTCCTCCCTTTATCCGTTTACTCTTCTCTTTCTCTTTCTTCTTTTTGAGCGATTGTGTCCTTTATTATCTTATCTTATTTTGTAACTCTTATTGATGCACACAAATAAATTAAATTAAATTAAATTAAATTAAAATGTAACATAAAAAGTAAAACCGCCATAAAAAAGTAATGATAAAACTATGGTAAAAATAACTTCCTGTCTCTGAGACTGTAAGAGAGAGCTGCGCCGCATGTCGACAAGTAGTTATGATACAAGTAGTTATGATTGAAGAATCAGACGTCTCCGCAATAGAACAGACTTCCATATCCAAAACGTCGAAGGACGTAAATATGTTTCAAAAAATTCTTATAAAAGCTCCGTATAAAAGTTTTATCTCTGCAGTGTTTGCAGCATTCATGCAATTATTTGGACGGCCCTAGAAGCGCAATTGTGTAAAACTCGTTTCTGCTGTAAAATTTTTACTCTCTTCTCAAATGTCCCCGCGATTCACCTTAACGTTTGTAATGGGATAAGCATGAGCAATGTTACTTCACAATTTCAAATTAGAATATGACGAAATAATGTGAAATTGGAATTTACTATTGTAGATTTTTAGCGATCAATCTTGATTCAATTGTCCGACCGGCTCGAACTAAGAATTATTATCTTAGTTTGCATATTTTCAAAATGGCAATAGTTTGAAAAAATAATTCGAATTTTTCTCACATTTTTCCTTTAATTTGATCTTCAAAAAAATAGAAAAAAATTAACGTAGTCTATTAATTCCAATTTGAGCGATAATAACACGTTCTCTAAATATAACTATAAAAAAGTAAAAGGCAGTCGGACTAATAGTCTTTTTGGAATTGTGATTATCATATTCGAAAATACGGTTTCAGAAAAAACACGAATAAAGATTTGAAACATTTTAGTACAAATATCGCTTCGTTTTCCGTTAGAAGCGAAAGTGACGCTCAGAAACTCTGCCCTATTGGATAGAAATGTTCTAGAATGATTTTGAAAGGTTGAATATAAATAATGGCAAGCGGCGATTATAGCAATTGATTGGTGCGCACCATTTAAATTGATCAATCGGTTTCAAACACCATGTCATTTTAATTTATATTTTGGACAATTTTCGTTTCTCTCAAAAAACGTTTTTATGGGATATTTTTAAAACTAAGCTTTAAAAAAAAACGAAAAAAAAATTTTACCTTTAAAACGTAAAAGATCCCCGTAACAAAATGCATTTGTCTAATTGTTTTTAAGGATATTTTTAAAACTAAGCTTTAAAAAAAAACGAAAAAAAATTTTACCTTTAAAACGTAAAAGACCCCCGTAACAAAATGCATTTGTCTAATTGTTTTTAACAATTGTTTAGCAATTTCGTTTAACATTTCTCGATTTACTTTAATTGATAAATTATTATCTTCTATAAGATATGTGGCTTCCTTTTTCGTTATTTGATAACGTATTATAGATTAAAACGACTGAAACTTAATTATACATTTTGGACAAAACACAATTTAAAATTCTGCTCCTCATATATGTATAAAATATTATATTAAAATAAATAATAAAATTCTAATTTAGTCCGACTTCCGATTATTTATTAACGCAATTAGCGTTAATATGCTTATACATAATGCATATGTTAATAAAAAATTATAATTATATCTTTTTCAATTCAGATGTCTAAGCTCCAGATTTCATCAAGTCAATAAACGTTTACGTGTATTATATTTTGATCCGATTCGAAAGTAGTACAGATTACAGAAGACAAAATAGATCCATCTTTGTGCATCAGCGGATGACAGGAGCTAAGAATCATAGTCAATATATATGGATTATAATGTAATAATTATTTAATAGAATTACTACACACGCATGTATATATGTATAGAGAATGTCTCAAGTTAGCAATATAAAGAAGCAATAATTTACGAAATATTATAGGTACATTTCTCTTGCACATATAATTGACATGATATTAAATATCTCGTAAACTATTAATTTTTATAATTGTAATATTCAAATACTTTTATGAATAGAATAATGAAATAAATCATGAATCGAATATGAGATAAATTAGCTGCAAAGATAATATATACTTGTTTGTTTAACAGTATTATTTTAATTAATTTATTTTTTAATTAATTTATTTTTTAAACTAATTAATTTATTAATAAAACACCAAAAATCACAATTGATAATAACAATTCAATTTAGTGAAATTAATTCTCAACTATGCTTTTGCACAACATAAATTTTTATCAATGCTTCCAACATAATTTCTTCCGTATTTTCTATTTTTCTTAATTCAGCAATTATAATATTTTTTTCTATTAATTTCGCAAATGAATTAATAAAAGTCCTGTAATTTCTTTAATATCTGTATTATATATACTTTTTACTTTGTACAAAAATACAATTAAAAAATACTCTTCTTTCGTTCATAGGGGTGTTGTCTGTCTGTGGCTTGGATCTTTGTCAGATCCCTTGCACAAACGCCACGCTGCCAATCTCTTGGAGTCCCGGAAGAAGAATAACAACGGCCGTGTGGTAGTAATCAAAGATGGTTACAAGCAGACCCTGCCGGCCAATGACAGGGAGCTCTTTAGCAGCGTGCTCGATCCCTCGGCAAGGATAGTGGCGCCCGATCGCCAGCATCGCGTCAATCCTCCGAATCCCATCAAGCTCTACAAGTGCAGCGAGTAATCGGGCAAGTACAAGCTCGCCGAACTTCGGCCCGATTATACGCGACGATCTGACTTCTAGTTCTGTGTACTTGGTGGACCGAGGCGAAGCTGGTGTCTGGGCCTGGGTCGACTGTGATGTCAATGCGTGGGAAAGATTAGAGGCCGTGAGAAACGCACGGGGTTTTATCAAAAAGAAGGATTACAGTGACGGCATATCGGTGGCCAGGACAACGAAAGATAGAGTTGGATTTGTTTTATCGTGTGATAGATGAATCTCTTTCGGAGGTACACAGTATTGTTTACAAATTTCTTAACTCTTTAAGTGTGGGATCTCAAAATACAAGAGTGAGTTTAAAATGTATAAATTATTTTCATAGATAAGAAAAAGAATTTATATATTAACAATAAATAAATAAAAATAAATAAATAGAAATCACAATTATATATTAAGGTTTTCGAGGTTCTGAATTATACTCTTATTCTACCTTTATATTATTAAAGCCGCTGATTACGAATTTAATGTTAGAATTATAAATCTTCAAATAGCATTTTAAATACAACACAAAATTTTGCAAAATTTATAATAAAACGTATTGTACATAATTCTAACGAACGTGGTTTATAAATCAAACATATAAAAAAAAGGAGCATGAAACCACAGCACTGGATGTTGTTTTGTCACGCCACTAATTGAGATGCACGAATTGGATTGGGATAATATTAGAATTTTAGATACAGAACAATCATTATTGAAAAGAAGAATTTCTGCAATGATATACATAAAAAGCCAAATAAGTAGTATCAATAAGCAAAGTGACACTGAAGATTTGCCCAATGTTTATCTGCCTTTTCTAAAGAAAGATTTCTCTTTCACACTTAATACATAATTCTAGAACAATCTAAACTTTTGACATATATATAAATAGCGGTAACGTATACGATATGACAAATAATAATACACGTCACAACGAATTTCTGCGTAAGGGAAGTGCTTAAGATTCATCATTTTTTCTGTAAAACAGAACAGGTAACAATTCAATTCTCATACAATTGACTAGAAGATATTAATGATAGGTTAATTTTTTAAATTAGAATCTGGAAATTCTTGTTCTATATAACTTGTAATATGATAATTGGCGCTGCAACATTATTGTACGATGCATCTTTACAAGATGAAAGAACACATAGTTATATACATAGTTATATTATATACGACGGCTGAATTTAATGTCAGATACAAATGCTGAATTTGTTTCCCTAAGGACTATATGTAATTCTGCGTTTTACTAATATTTGTGATTTTATTGAAAATGACCAGATTGTGGCCGAAACGTCTAAAGATTTTTTATTAATATAATGAATAATTAAATTTCACAAACAATATCCAGTGCTGTGGTTTCATGCTCCCTTTTTTTATATGTTTAAAATATATTTTAACACACATATTTAAAAAAAAACTATACAATATAAAAGAAAGTGTATCATTTATTTTATATAAAATTTTTATTTCAGTTGTTTAAAATAAGTGTTTAAAAATGTAAATCCTACTATATTAATTTAAAAAAAAAATAAATTAAAAAATTTTTATTCGAAATTTGAAACCCTTGAAAAACTAAGAAATAATTTTCGCATAATTTTAATAATATTTATAAAAGAAAATTATTAATTCAATGACGTCTATAGACATCATACACTCAAGAGGTCGAGAATAAATGTAGATGAATGTAAACAAACTCAGCAGCCAAAAAAAATGATAGACGTATTTAAAAATAGAAATTAATTACGCGGATGATTGAAATAAAAATAAAATGATTGAAATAAACTGACAGAAAGTGGGCTTAAGCCTTAAGAATTTTTAGATTTTTTTAAATCATAATAATAATACGTAACAGACAAACAAGAAATAAAACGAATAAAACAAATCAAAAGTCACGAACCGGCGGAAACGAAGGCGCTGTTGAGGGGCTGGGAACCTTCAAAAATGAGACCGTTGACTTTTTCGATTACATGAACGAGAGGCCTAGGATGGCGGCCGAGTGGACGACGGGTCTGGCGAACGAACTTTGTGGAGGGTCGAACTAAAATTGGGCATGGTCCAGGTGGAGGATAAGGGCATCTATTACGCGAAAACCTGCTACGTAATGCTGTACAAGTATGGACAGGGACGAGGTGTAGAAATATTGTATGTGGACTTTACTTTCTTCTCGTATACGCAAAAATAAAAATTTCTATGCAGAAATAAATAAAAAATATTGGAAAAAGGGCGAGAAAGCTTTTTCTTTTAGTCTACACAATTTTACACGAAATATCTAAATATTAAAATCCTTAGGGAAATAAATTCAGCATATGTATCTCACATTTTTAAGAATTGTTCATGTTTAAAATTTATGAAGGTTTCTGAAAATATTTAAGAATTCTTCAGATTTTCTCAAGATTATCTTTCAGATTTCGAAATTACAAAATAAAAAACTTTAAGACTATTTAGAATTTATAAAAAATTTTATAAAAAATTTTAGGAAAAATACGAACTTATCTCAGCATTTTTGAAGTGTTTCAATTTGTATAGAAAAATCTGAGAAATTTTTTACAGAATTATGAAATTATACAAAAATTTTAAAATTTATATAGAAATTCTAAAAATTTGTTTATCAATGTGACATTCATTTCATTACTGTAAAAATATTACTGTAAAAAATTTCAACGACTATATCTCTCTTCTTCAGGTTTACTGTTGGGAAGGCTAATTACTGTAAAAAATTTCAACGATTATATCTCTCTTCTTCAGGTTTACTGCTGGGAAGGCGTCCACTCGATTAAAATGGATCGAGGTTTGCTCGCTGTTTCAACGGTAGCTTGCCGTCTATCTGAAGAGACGAACGCGCAGTTGATGAAGGCGGTCCAAGGCAGAGAACCACCTCATCTCTTGAAGATCTACGATGGGAAGCTTAAAATACTCGCCGGACGTCATCGTAATTCGCGCAAGGTGTCCCTATTATTCGATTAAACAAAAGTTTAAAGAAATAATTTAAAAAAAATATATATATATATGTAAAAATTTCATATTCGCTGTTATTATTTTTGATATTTTATTGATATTATTCATTATTTTTGATTATCGATATTATAATATCAATAAAATATCAAAAATAATAACAGCGAATATGAAATTTTTAAAAAAAA
>NW_011627579.1:31112-41591 GCF_000204515.1 Acromyrmex echinatior | reverse complement strand
AATTGTTAAAACTTTTTCTAGCTTATCCTTTGTGGCGTTAGAATGTGAGTACAAATACTTTAAAATATATAAAAGAATAACACAATTATTGTGTAATGTCCCAATTTTGTACATAATCGATGAAATTTATGTAGGTGTCCGAATTTTGAGTGCTAGTAAAATTACACAACTTACACAAATAGTTACAACTTTGTTGTAATTATTTACCTGTTCACGTAAGTCTTCATCGAGATTATAATTGGACAATTTGTAAAGAATTGCTACTGTCTCGTTTATCTGAAATTATATTAATGTTAAATGAAAATTTGTAATAAAACTTTGCATTTATTTCACCATTTCAAAAAAAATTTTGACGTGTGTAATTTCATTGTTGCTTGTGTTATTATTCTAATTATAAATAATTAATGCTTTTAATTTAATTATACCTTATGATAAACAGTTTGACATATGTAGTTTAATGTGAGAAATAAAATGCTATACAAAGCGAAATCAAAATAGCTCATTAAATTCGAGATAATATTATAAATTGTAATATGACGCTGTGCAATCAATTGATATATTAACGTATAGAATATTACAGCCTTATCAAAATACCATATCATTTGTATTAACATTTGTATTTTGAATACTATGTTTAATTTGCGTGATATATGGCATAATTGTAAATGGACGTGCCTGTAAATAAATCGTAATTGTTATAATTAATCAAACTATGGCATATACGAAAATTATACGAGAAGTACTAAGCAAAATATATTTTTAACATAGAATTCTATATAAGTTATAGTGTTATAACTCGCAGTTCACAATGTGTGATTATTTCACGTAACTGAAATTATTTATTCTTGTATACATATGTATATATTATACATATATAAGATATCTCGTTTTAACTGCTGCATCAAATTATTTAGAAACAATATGGAAAAATGTATTTCAGATAAAAGTAAAACGATTTCGAAGGAGATATATTTTCTTAAATATTTTTGAACATATTTTTGTTACATTGTTTTTTTTTTTTTAGGCAACTAAAAGATGTTAGTGTACCATTTAAGGATATATTAGATAATAATTAAGTGTAATTTAACGATATTAGATGCACAGTCCCTGCAAAGAAAACTAAATTTGAAAGTATGTTTAATATTTCCATTTTAAATGAAATATATACATATGAAAGTTATATTAATAAGATTATGTTTTTTTTAATAGCACATTTTTGTAATTTATTTATTTTAATCGTTTTATTGTTAAAAATTAAAATTTTTTTATTGATAAAGGAATTTACATTTTATAAGTTCTTTAAATGTTCACATAAAATAATTTATGCAAAGTTTCATTGCGAGTCACTGTAGTTACTTATTAATAAGTTACTGAGTAAAAGTAACTTAATTATTATACAAAGATATAAAACAAATAAATATTTTGTTTGTGTACTGGACAACCAGTCCATGCATCGTAATGTAACTCTACATAAATACATAATGTATAAATAATGTATAAATACATAATGTAATCATAAATACATAATGTACTTATATTAAAAATTTGTATTTTTTATCATTCATTCGATATGTTTATATCCGTAACCTTTGTCGTATTATATTCAAACGTGATTTTTTTTTTTTAGTGGAAGAATGCATCACACAAGAAGGCATTAACACGACTAATTCTAATATTTCCTCACCAATTTATTACACTGTATAAATATCATTTATAAATATTAATTATTATAATTTACTAGAATACATAATCAGCGAAATAATTACCAATATAATCTGTATGTTCAAATAATCTATTCGCAAAAATTTATATACATTAATGGAATTATTCATAATTAATACAAAATACATTTTATTAATTATTGAAAAATAAAATTAATTTTCAACTTCTTTAACGAATCATAGTAATATATTCATTACATCAAAGTTAATTAGTAATTAATATAATACATTTCAAATAAATTAATATAAAATAATCAATTATTCGATATATAATATATTATAGAACCGTAAATGTGACAACACGAACTATAAAAATCAAAGCCTTTAAACGGTCCAGCTATATCTTAATGCTTGGTATTATTCTTGTGTGAATTTATATACTACGTATATAGTTTCCAAAAACGCGCGTCAAAATGATTTTTCGGTCTCGAAACGCTAACTCTATTAAGTTACTGCAGTAATATCACGAGCTAAATTGACTAGCAATTTAACAAATTATATATGCTTATTCGCAGTTTCGAAACAATCTTAATAATGTTGAATGACATATTAAAATCGTTTCGAAGATGCGAATAAGCATAAAAAATTTGCTAATTAATTTAACTCGTGATATTGCTACGATAGGTTAATAAAGTTAGCGTTTTAAGATCGAAAAATCATTTTGACGCATTTTTCTGGAGTCTACATACGTAGTATATAAATTTACGTAAGAATCATACAATCAAGATCCAGCTGTATCGTTTAAAGGCTTTGATTTCTATAATTTGTATTAGTAAATTATCATTTTAGATAATTTATTAATTTTCATTTGTCAATGTAATAAGTTGGTGATAAAATTTTAGAATTAAGATAATGTAAAATTTAAGGTATTGATATTTTCCTATACAATACGTTTCTCAAATTATTACAATATTGATTTAAAAAATCGATTTCTTCGAAATTATGGGCCAATGGTTAAAAACCGGACACATACCATCTTTTTTCCCCCTTCAAGAACAGCCTATAAAAAGGATCAAAATTCCCGACACCGTCACCTAGTGTTCCATTGTAAGTACAATTTTAAGAAATCCATTGCTTCTTCGTGCAAACTATTATTTGATCTATGGACTATTATTTCATAAATACAAATTGCACAGCTTTTATATGAAGCAAACATTATTACGACGTAACAGTATCATAGCTGGAGTATCATATTAGACAAGAAATGATAAAGAAAATCTCAACTTTCGAAACTTTTTGTCGTTTTCAGCATTAAGACTCTACTTTGCAGATAAATATTAATCCGTATTCTTTAATCCTAGAAAAGGATTTTCAAAGAAGTAAGACAGAAAAAAGTAATTATTATACAAAAATTATATTTCGGTAAGTTAGATGTCTTTAGATTTCACTTCCTTCTTAAGGGACCCATTCTGCCTCTGCTTAAGTGCAAAATATCTTTCTATATTATGAACGCGTGATCGTGTTTATTTATACTATATTTGTTGAATAATTTGTTGAAATTATTTATTTTATTTTTCCTATTTTATCATATTCTAACTAAGCTTATTACTATATTAAGTTTCTTATGTTATTTTCATTTTGAAAGCAGAGCTTATGTGTCTTCAAGGAGAGAATTTGTATTATAAAGCAAATAATATGTATTTTAAAGGAAAGAATTTGTGATTAAAAGTAGAGAATTTGTCTGCTTTATTCCACTTGGGAAGAAAACGAAAATTTAAACATATATTATATATATATATATTATCAACTTTATTTGATAATAACTTTATAAAGAAGAACAAGCGATGATTAAAAAATCTGTAGAAAGTTACTTAGAGTTATGCCCTTGAAAATACATCAAGGTTATCGAAATTGGCAAAAGATCACCCATTTACTAAAGTTTTATCAAAAAAGTACGCAAGTACAATGAATAATTTTGTTAAACAAATAAATTTGTGCTTTCTTTACACCTGATTTATCTCATTATTCTATTCATAAAAGTATTAGGATATTACGATTATTAGAAAATTAATAGTTTACGAGATATTTAATGTGTCATGACAATATATGTATCAGAAAAATGTACCTATAATATATCGTAAATTATTAATTTTTTTTAAATTCTGACTTAAAACTTGTATATGTAGAATGATTATAGAGAAATCATATGATGTAAAAAATCATATAATTCTATTTTAAAAAGCGTAAATAAACATTACATCTTTTTCATCGGGTCTCTCATAGTACCTCTATCTAGAAAAAAATAACGTGGTTACAATAGGCCCCTTTCGAAACAGTTGCACTTTCATAGAAAATATTTTTTATACTTTTTAAAATATGTCAATGTGAAAGTTAATTTGAGACATTTTGTATATACATTGGCGTGCACATGTGTGTATATAGTAATTTTATTAAATAATTATTAAATTATAATCCATATATATTGAATGTGACTCTTAGCTCCTGTTATCCGCTGATGCACAAAGATGAATCTATTTTGTCTTCTGTAATCTGCACTGTTTTCGGACAGGTCAGAACAGAGTACGATGAGTCAATGAACTCTTACATGCTCTAGATTTCATCTAGAGCTTATGCATCTAAAATGAGTGAAAAATACTTAATTATAATATTTTATATATATGAAGTAGACTTTCAAGATATGTTTTCTCCAAAATTTATAATTTAGTTTCAGTCGTTTTAATTTATAATTTGCTACCAGAAAATGAAAAAAAGACACCAAAAAAATACGCGTCTTAAATAGAAAATTACAATTTGTCGATCAGTAATCTAATAAACAAAATTGCTAAACAATTGATAAACACATTAAACAAATTCATTCTGTTAAAATGGTCTTTACGTTTTAAGACTAAAAAAAATCAATTCTTTTTGCTTTGTTTGAATGCTTATAATCTTAAGAAATCCCACAAAAACATTTTTTGGGAGAAATAAAAATTGTCCAGGATATCTAAGATAAAATTACGTCGTGTTTGGGGTTGCTTAGTCGATTCAAATAGACCGTATCAATCAACTAATTGCTAATCATTATTTATGTTCAACCTTTCGAAATCATTCTAGAACATTTCTCTCCATTAGAACAAAGTTTCGTTCACTCCTGAGGTTACTTCCGTTTTTAACGGAAAATAAAAAGATATACCTGTACTAAAATATTTCAAACACGTTTTTCCCGAAACTATGTTTACGGATGGTAATCGCGATTTCAAAAAAACCAGTCTGACTGATCGTTAGTCCGACTTGTACTTTTACGATTATACTCAAAGAACAAATCATTATGGAAACTAGAATTAAAGATCTACGTTAATGTTTTTGAAGGTAAAATAAATGGAAAAAAATTTTAAAAATTCTAATTATTTTTTTAAATTGTCATTTTAAAAATATGCATATGATATTAGTTATTTTAGTTCGAACGAGAATTACAAGTCCACTCATTAAAAAAGTTTATTTTTTGCTTTCAGATCAACGCTATGACCTTAATCATCATTTGATCGTATTAGCAATGCAGGCCTAATTTCAGTGTCACCTTATTAGTATTTTGTAAAAAGTTACATTACAAAAAATATTTTTTTACACATATATTTATACTTTCTAGACCTGTATTAGTTTTTATGTATACTTAAATTTTTATTCATTAAAAAAATTCTCGAAGAATGCCTCCAAAATCGTCTAATCAGATTAACGTGAAGACCTCCTTAAAAAACCTTTCGTTAAAGCTCTTTAGTTAAAAGACCATGTCATTTTTTTTTTATGAAAACCTTTTTCTAGATATCCAGAAGGATATACGGAAAATTAGTTATCCGATCGGATAATCAGATATCCAAAAAGAATTTAACGACAGATATCCGATATCCGGTACCTCTTAATTTACTATTCGGAGCATCCTTAAATAATAATATATATTATATAAATTTATATTATATAAATTTTATTAAATATGTGTTAATATCTGGACGTACAATATACGTCCGGTCACTGGGACGTTTATTATTTACCTTAATATTTATTTTTATAGGAAAAGTGTAAATTTCAAATTCCAATCACTTTTTGCAAAGACTCTATACCTAATATTTCCTTAACCGAGAGATGTGCAAAGATCGCTGAAAATCTTTAATAGTGAATTCCAAACATCACATCACGTCATTTTGTCATATTTCAATTTGAAACTTTGAAGTTACATTGCTTATGCTTATGCTCCCATCATAAGCATTAATGCATCAAAAGAGAATCGCGGGAACATTTAGGAAGTTCGTAAAAATTTCACAGCAGTTTTATACGAGTTTTATACAGTTATGCTTCAGGGACCAAATAATTGTATGCACACTGCGAGGACAAAGATAAAATACGGAACTTTTATAACTTTATTTACTTTTGTTACTTTTTTATGACGACATATGTCAAGGTCAAGTTCATTGAAGATAAAAATTCTGATAGTATGAGTCAGATAGTATAAATTTTGATGTCTATTTGATTGTATTACTCAACATTACTTCCTTCATATACATAAATTTTTTAAAGATATCCATCTCTTACAAATTTATTTAATAATTAAATAATTTTAAAGAATTATTGTTTAGTATATTTTTAAGACTCAAAATAAGTATTATATATACATATTGTGTACAGACAATACAGATAATATACAATATATATGTCGTCAAAGTCAGTCAATAATGGAGATGGCACCCTTTTTTATATGTTACCGAAAGATCTTTAAGTGTTTCACACTGTAAACATTTTGACGCACAATAAAAATAACTTACAAAATAAATACATGTATACACATGTATAATACTAACCCAAAGATAGCTGCAGAAATCAGAGTACTTAATATAGTTATGTTGTATTGTATATAATTACTCAGAAATGCTTTTAACATCAGACGCCCAAATATAGTTACGTAGTTACGACGAGAAAAAAAAAAAACGAAATTATAATATGCTAATTCATAAAAAATGTATACAATCAATCCTATTATTATATCCAGTTATGTAGTCTTTGGTAATCTTTGGCGCTCCGAGAGCTTCTAACGTGTCATCTACTATAGCAAGTTTACAATAGCACATTTTCAAATCCTTTAAAAAAAATTATATTAATCGTTTATGTGACACAAAACAAAATTATTGTAATTTTATATTTGAGTAAAAATTATTGTTGCAATTCTTACAGGAAATGTAACAGATAAAGATGTACAGGGTGGGCCATCTATTGGTACGTTTTTGAATTTCGTCGTATGGCAACACCGAACGAGCTACAGATCCGAAATTTTGACAGTTTATTAGTCATACCGTCCGCGGCACGAAACAACATGTTTTCTCTTGAAGAGCGTTTTGAAATTTTAAAAACTTATTTTCAAAGTCAGTGCTGTGTCGCCGAAACTGTACGAATTTTGAAAAGAAATATGGGTCGTGATAGAGCACCCACCGAAGGAGCTATACGCAAATTGGTGAGGAAAGTTCGTGAGAAAGGGATGTTAGTGGATGACATTATATTACGACTGTTTTGAGTGAAATTGGCGCCGAGGTAGTCCAAAATGTCATTAATAATTGGGGTGACCGAATGGCATACTGTAAGGCCAGTAGAGGGAGCCACATGAACGAAATCGTTTTTCATTCTTGACGCGGATACTTTTAGCTTCACAACAAAAAAAAAATTAATAAAAAATATCAATGTATGCTCATTTGATCGCATTTTTAAAAACGTACCAATAGATGGCCCACCCTGTATATTATATTAGGTGTTGGAATTAATTCGTAGCGTTTTACAAAGTATTTATAAGTTTTAAAAGTACTTTCATTAATGTATTTTTTAATGCTCATGTGAAATAAATAACATTCTTTCATTAAAAAACGCTACGAATTAATTCCAACACCTAATAATAATGTAAAGTATTAAATATTGATTCTTAACAAAATTAATTGTTAAAAAAAATTTTTTTTAAATTTAATTTAATTCATTGCAAAACTATGAAAAGATTACATGTTAACAAAGTAATAGACATAAAATATGATACAGTATGCTATAGTAACTTGCAAATAGTTAGACGTCAGCAAAACTGCTGTTACATAGCCTACTAGCAACAAAAAAGTAGGACTAAGCCAACGATGCAATGAATGGTGAAGGAATAGTTAAAATCATATACATACGCACGCACTCACACAGGCACCTACACATATATCAGTCACAGTCTCTCTTAAATACTGTGAGTGACGCAATGAAACACGAGGCAGCAGAACGAAAGCAGGGGGACCAAGAGGGAGAGGTTTTTATTGATATAGGAACAGAATTAAAATATTTGACTGAGGTATAAGAGAAAGCGGTACGGAACATAATGGAATGATAAGTAATCTTGGTACTTTGATTAAAAATAAATAGAATGAGAGTTTAATTGAAAGAGGTGTTGAATATAGGATATAGAGGAGATATAGAGGAGTATTGAAGAAAAAAAAAAGAAAAAACGAGAAACAATACAATAAAACGTGTCCACATCCTAAGCCAGTCAGATCTTTGATAATACACAGATATATGATCGTATTTACGAACGCATTAAAAGAAGCGGAGGCAAGAATTTTGGATACGCTGTACACGATATAAGAGTTATTGATTAAGAGCCAAAACGTAGATAACATCGCGTAATCGTAAAATAACGAAACAACGAGTAATTAAGAAGAAAGAAGTTTTTAAAAGCAGGAAAGGATGTAAAGGCGAAGGGGATAAAGAAGACGTAGACGGACCTAAGCAGCCCGACACTTGACATCATGACGTGTTCTGGATAGTGTACGAAGTATATAAGAGAGCCCCATTTGGCCAAAGCATATAGGTAAGAAAGATATATCCTAGGTTGTCCACAAGGATATTCCATCATGTACAAATTGCAAAACGATCCAATGATCAATAATGGCGCCAGAGCTCTTTCTAGTGTCTCTGCCATAAATACCGAGTCGTCAGCTGGTAATAAATTTTAGATTTTTATTTAAAGCAGAACAAGTTGCAAAAGCATCGAATGGGTAAAAGAATTTGAAAAGAATTATGTCGTCTGCATACATGAAGGGGATAGAGAAATATTAGACAAAGATAAAAATATTAAAAAGTAAAATTCCGTGAATGGAATCCTGAGGTAAGGTCTACTCCAGAAGAAAAAAGAGAAAGAGAAGAAAAAAAAAAGAAAAAAAATTATATTTGAGGACTTATTTGCTGCGTGCGATTTGTAAGAAACAAGCAGGTTAGCGAGAGAACCGAATTAGAGAGACTGCGTAACTTTAACTAAAAATAGGTCATGTTTAACGATATTGAAAGCCTTTTATAAAAACGTTTTATCATTTTGTATTTGCTTGTAATTGTGAATTTATTCCTTTAATGCTCTCAATTAAAAAATATTATTAAACAAAAAAAGTAATACTAAAAGATCAAATATTATTATATTGAGACCAGGAGTACATTTTAAAATTTGTACCTTAAAACGACTGAAGCAAATGAGAATTAATGTAATGCTAAACAACGGAAAGAAATCCTACACGATTATGACGTCTTCTTGCAAATTCATGACGTGTTCTGGATAGTGTATGAAGTATATAAGAGAGCCTGAGAGCATTTGGCCAAAGCATATAGGTAAGGAAGATATATCCTAGGTTGTCCACAAGGATATTCTATCATGTACAAATTGCAAAATGATCCAATGATCAATAATGACGCCAGCGCTCTTTCTAGCATTTCTGCCATAGTTTCCGAGTCGTCAGCTAGTATTTTAATTGAATTAGTTCTTGCTGCCCGAGGCACAAACACGTTTTAATATTTTTTACAAGATTTTCAGAAATAGTTTCCGCAGTACTTCTAGGAATTTTGTGGAACTACACTGTAAGATATGTACACTGGCAGATAACGTACGTAAATACCGTTTAATAAACAAGTGTTGGACAACAGACTATTGGACACACAGATAATCTAGATTAGATTATCTTTCTTTTCACGGAATTTTTATTTATAGATATGTAGATTGAGGCCACTAGATGTGGATCACTCTTAAAGAATAATTCATATTTCATTTTATATTTTTATAAAGATTGTCTTATGGATTTTATTTCATTTCGGTACTGTTTTATACGTTTTAATGATGATTAAATTACGTAATGACAATTATTTTTTCAATTAGACTCCATGTATTTATTGCGAATTAATTTACCAAATGTTTTATCTTTTTGGGATTTAATTTCATCTAAACATGATATCAACTTTTTTTATTAAATCTATTGCTACTTACTCCTGTAAAAGCCATAAGGCAATTCTTATGATATTACACTTTCTACGTATTTTTTACATATCCTAGTTCATGTTTCACGTTTTGTTAGTTAATAAAACGTGCAGATATTAGTAAAATGTGCAGCGCTATTGCTAATAAATAAAAAAAAATTGACATTTGAAAAAGACAAAACAAATGCTAAAGAATCTTGTGATATGCATTATTTGATATATAAAAATACTATAATTATTTAAATATAATGTGTGATTTCGAACTAGTGCCTGATCCGCATGTAATGCTTTTACTCTATTTTTACCAGATACGAATGATTGTATTAAGTGTATAACTTTGCTTCCGCCGTTTTTTTTCCAAAATTCGAGGCTTTATTGTAAAAAAACTGGTTATACATTTATGATTCAGAGTATTGTTCATCGCTGGCCACTACTTTTTCCCATCTTTCGGGCAGTGTACGAATCCCGTGTCGAAAAAACTGGTCTTTTGAGGCGATCCACGAATCGATTCAATTTTTTA
>NW_011627575.1:446621-533423 GCF_000204515.1 Acromyrmex echinatior | reverse complement strand
TTTATTAAGAAATTTAATCTAATTTTATAATATTTGAGACTTTTGAAATCAAAACGTTGTTGACATAAAGATGTTTTTAAATTTGGATTTATTTTAGTCGTAGAATATTTATATTTTTCATTTCGAATAAACACGAATAGAGAATAAACACGAAAATTATTTGTATCTTAATGGAATTATTATTATTATTAATAATTGTTCACGATAATATTTAATTAATTTTATTAATATGATGGCCCCTTCGCGACGCGTTCGTGTTTCGCGCATCAAAAGTGTAAAATTTTACGCTTATTGCCTGTGATGTTAATCGGCAACAAAAAGGAGTATTTCTCCTTATTGTATATTTCTGCTATATAAAGCCAGAATATTGGCCAGCATTGAAAGGTGAGTTCAGTCTGGCCAGACGAAAGAAGAGGATTTATATGAAGTTGGTGTGTAACACCAATTTTTTTAAAGGATGTTATGTAAACTAAATTCGGGAGGGTAACTTGCTCGCAAATTGCGAGTTCTTATATTTTTTTAAATTATTGTTTATTTAAAATACAAAAATAATCAACAAACAACAGGGCTACTGAGAGCCAGTACGGACACTCAAGTGTAAGTTTTATAGATTTTTTAATCTAAATAATTTGCGCTTGATTATCCGCGCTGACTCTTGTTAGCCTCGTTATTTGTTAATTCTTTTGTATTTTAAAGACTGAAAGTCTGTTTTAATTATTATTATTTATTGCTCATTTATTTAATATGATTGCAATTAGGTTATTCCGCTGAATTTATCAGTATACGATAGGACATGGTTAGGCATTAGCTGCTACGTTCAGCAGAGAAAGCAACTTTGCAACTATTGTTTCAATATATGCAAAATTCTTCAATATATGATTAACTTATACATTTAAATCCATAAGGATCCAAGAGCAAAAACCAATTATATGGAAGAATTTTACAACATTTGTAAAACTATTTTCTCTGCTGAACACAGCCATTAACGTATTATATTCGTGGTGTTATTACACATTATGAAGTAATGTAGATAGGAATACACATGTGGGAGGGGGAGATAGGATACGCGAATAGGTACGAATAAATGAAAATACGGATAGATAGGACAAATATGGATAGGTAGGGATGAATACAATCATTTTAAATTAAAAAATTAAATTATTACAAATAAAATAACTTAAATAAATTTCGCGATCGGGTAATTAAATTTTATTTTAAAAATAAAAAAATAAGTATAATAAAAGATATTACATAATATATCTAACTAGTAAACTATGTGACATGTAAGTAGACACATATACATACTTGATAATTGGAAAAAAGAGATTGGAAAAAAGAGAAAAATTAAATAAAATTTTAAATTAATTTTAAATTTTATTTAATTATATCAGCATGCCGTTCCAATTATCAAGTATAAAAATACACTAAATTATACATAATTTTGAATTTCATTGAATTGTCAGCTCTCCTGAAATTAAATTTAATTTCTTATAAAATTCTATACTTGTACAAAGTGTGTAACGCGTTAATATTGTAATTAATTTTGATATAAATAAATGTATTCTTTTTGTTCGATACGCCCGAATCCGGACATCGTGACAGCATCTATGATGGGTAGTTCTTTACTATGTCTTTCTATAGATCTCTATCCATGGCATTGTGTGTGCAATCGCATATATATTACAGAATTAATTAGCCTTCCTAGCTGGTTAATGTATCGGCCCTTTAGTCTTTTTCTCTTGATCTTACTCTGGATCATAAGCCTTTCAAGGGCATTGTTTCCTCGTAGCATGATGTGGCCAAAATATTTTAACATGGTTTTATTGATGTTTATATTTAGCTTCTCCTTGAGGTTGATCTCTGTTAGGATTGATGCATTCATGCGCCTTTCCATCCATGACATCCTTAGCATTCTCCGCCAGTAGAACATCTCGAAAGCGTTGCGCCGCCTGTCTGCTATCTTTATGGTCCAACTTTCTGAGGTGTATGTGATTAGGGGGAAAACTAGAGATCGAATGAATCGTATCTTGATGTATCTTGATATTCCTCTATTTTTCCATATATGCATTAATTTGAGTATTGCAGTTTTAGCAAGTTTTAGCAATTTTACATCGAACTTCGCTTTCACAATCGCCGGTGTTAATTATTCGAACCCCGAGGTTAGGCTCCCAACGGTCTCAATCCCGTTAATCTTCTTGTCATGTTGATTTCCCTTTTCATTTGCTTTGTCGACGATCAATATTTTACTTTTTGACGCCATTTATTTTGATGCTATACATTTCACTTGTTTTCTCCATTCTCTTTAACAGTTCTGCCATTTCGTCTTCTGAAGCAGTCAGCAACGTTGTATCATATGCGGATCTCAGATTGAGTATCTTTCTTCCATTTATGGAGACACCTTTGTCCCATCTGTTTGTGGCACTATCTATTCTTCCTAGATATTGAATAAGATTGGCTATATGATGCATTCCTGTTTTATTCTTTTACTGATTTTGAAGGATCCATGCCCATTTTCATTAATGCAAATGTAGATTAACTTTAATCTCGGTTCAACTTACTCTTCATCTTTTTTTAGTTCTAAAGATTAGAAGAAGACAAAGAGAAAATTGAAAAGAGATTAAAATTAATCTACGTTGATGGAAATAGGCATCAGTTAGCTGGTTGTTTACTCTGACTTTATCTTCGTTGGATGTGTAGAGATTACAAATTAGATTTAAAAGATGTGGGGGAACCGAGCGTTATCATAATATCCCAGAGCTTCTCCCACTTAACACAATCGAAAGCCTTTTGGTAAAAAACAGAGATATTCGGATATATTGAATTCCCTCAATTTTTCAATAATTTGGCAAATGTTTAGGATTTGTTTCCTTGTGCTTCTGGCATAAGTCTGGCCTGTTTTTCCGATATTTGTGGATGAATGCATATTTTAAGCTTTTCATTAATGATCCATAATATCACCTTGCTTGCATGTGAGATTAGAGCGGCAGATCTGTAGTTGCTGCATTTGATTTTTGCTCCGTTCTTGTGTATTGGTATGAATACTGAATATATATTTTATCCAATCATATTCCTGAATACCATATGTTACTGTAAATAGCATGTAGCATATCAATTCCCAGTTGACTTGCAGCTTTTAATATTTCTGAGACAATGTCGTCCGGTCCGGATGCTTTTCCATTCTTGAGTGCCTTGACGGCAGCACTTATTTCTGTTTTAAGTATATCTTAAGTATAAATATATACATATATGTATGATAGTATTAGATATGTAATATAAAATTTATGTAATGTAAATTTATGTATAATTTATGTAAATCTATGTCCAAGTAAATGCCATCATGTTTACTTTTGTAATTTGCGCAATAATTACTAATAAATTATACATTTATTGGAATATTTATATCCGGATTGAATGTATCTATTCAATACATATAGCATTTATCTTGTAGTAAATCAAATTTATTGTTGCTTTATTGATGAAAATTACATGAAATCGACGAAACATATAACAAAATTGCTTATTGATTTAACAAGTTTGGTAAATATAATATTTAATTTAAAAATTTTTTTTAATTTGAATTTTATTTTAAATATCAAAAATTGTGAGTGACTTTTAATTAAAACTTTAATGTTTAAAATAATCATCAATTTTTCTTTGTATTTAGTAAATTTATTAAATAAGTCAAATTTATTAAATAAGTCAGTAAAGATTGAAGCTTTGACTGAGGCAATAATCGAGATTAAATATTAACTTCTTATTTGCTTTTTGACATATATATTTTTAACATTACAAAATCACAAGTAATATCTTAGTAATTGATTTATTATATGCAAAGACTTCATCATTGTCTCTCGCGTAGAGATAGCTGTGAATACGTAATTTGTATCGATGGAAAGTAAGTTTGTAATTATTTTTATTATGGAGAGTTATTCTTTGTCACTTTCTGTAAAGTCCATTTATAAAATCTTGTTATTTGGTGTCTTATTTGAGATTTTTGTATAGGAATTATTTCCGAATTTTCTCAGTTCCTGAAAGTAATAATTTTACCAATGATTCAATGACAATTGCTATATATTTTAAAGTCAAGTTGTGAAATTAACTTAATGATATATTTTAGGGTACAATTTTCGTCGTTTTCTTAATTTTATTAAATGTTCTCTCACTAGTAATAATGTTAATAATATAGACTATCTTAATGACAATAGAAATTTAGTATTGCTTAATATGTACAATAATTATTTGTTTAAATTCAAATTATGAAATAAATAAATTTAAATTTTATACAAATAATTTTTTTTATTTTTTTATGATTGCTTTGACAAAAAAATAAGGTTACGAATATGTATATTTAATTTTCTAACTGTTAATTTTTAAATCATTTTTAAGTATTGGACATCTCATTATTCTAGGATAAATTATTAGGATTAATCATTAATTGAGATATATATATATATATTTCTGTGATAAAATACAGGCAGATATGAGATTATATTTAACAAATTTTGATTTTTGTTGATTTAGATAATTTTTACCAAAAAATGTTTTATATTTTTTAAATAATATTATCGTGGATACATGAATTTATTTAAAAATCTGTAGATACAATGCTTCCACATAAATGACAGCACGCGTCAAATAACTACACATAACTTGTACCGTGTTCGCGACCGCCTTTATTTTCCGATCAATCTCTTCACATAAGTTTTGCTATTAAAGTTTCGTTTGCTAATTAACTTTCAAAATGGTGTCTGTTTTAAATACCGGCCACGAGGATATGATTCTCGATGCGGAAATGAATTATTACGGTTTAAGGTTAGTCACTTGCTGAGCGACAACACGATGAAGATATTTGGCTTGAAAAATTTGTAAAGGGAGCTCACTATCACAAAATAGTTATTATGTATTATTGTATCTATAAAGGTAATTTACGTCTCTGAAGGGGGCTAAAAAATGCTCCGAAAAATGTAAGCGCGTTATTGTAATAAAAAGTTTTGTGTTATATCTGTATATTATCTGTGCAACGACTACCGTGCCGGACTCCTATAGTCCTGTCATCTCCAAATTTTTTTTGAATAATAAGGGATCCTTGATTTATGTTTTGCAATAATTTTGATTTGTAATGAAGTTTTAAAAAATGATGGCATATTTATATTTTGGTTTAGAAAGAATTAGGGAGATTATTGTTTAATGTGCTAAACAAAATAATTATATAATATAAAATATAATAAACATTAATATTTTATAATAAAAGTAAGAATATTTAATATATATTATGTAGATAAAAATATAAACCTTTTTTGAAAATAAAAGTATTTTCTAGATCTACACATAAATTATGTTCATTATTATCATATATTAAATAAATGATTATAAAAAAAATATAAAATAACAGAAAATAAAAAAATGATAGAAAATTCACAAAATAAAACTGTATATAACTTTATTGATAAAACGATCTTTACATATAATAATTACTAAATATTATATAATTATATTATAATATACTATGTAAATGCCCTTTTATGTAACCATCACCAAATGTATAATATATGCTGTTATATTGATATACGTATATAAAATATATATAATGTCATGAAACAGTTTTTAACCCCAAGGGTGATGAACAGGTTTCTGTAAGCTCGCATGCTGGACTGCAGCTGCTATTGCATTTTCTTTCGCAGCTATTATATCTTTTTCCTATTTAGATTAAACAATGCACATAAACATATTAAGAATAAATTGACGTCAGTAGCTTATAACAATTAATATAACAAAAATGATAACAATTTTTAAGTAAGAACTTCATGTGATAATTAATATTATTAACAATATTCAGAAAAAATTGTTTTATTTTATAGAGAAATATAATAAAAAATTTTGATAATACTACCTTAGCTTCCTGCTCGCTCTGATTAATTTGCTTATCAACATCCTGCTTTCGCAATTCTGCGGCGGTGTTAGCTGCGTTTCTTTGGATTGCTGCAGCTGCGGCGGCTTCTCTTGCCGCTGCTACTCTCTGTGCAGCTGCCACAGTATCCTTTAGGGTTGCTAATCTCTGTTGTAATGCTACGAGCTGTCGGGCGCTAGCTTTAGCTTCGGTCTCAGCATGTTGCGAAATTTCATGCGATCTGCATAAAGTGGAAATGTTATAAGTGCACAGCGTAAAAGAGATAGCCAGTGAATGTCTGCAGTAGAACATTAGATGTAATGACGAAAAACCAGAGTGAATTAATTATTTGTATACCTCGCGGCAGCTTCCCTTGCCGCTGCTTCCTTTGCCAATGCAATTTTCTGCTGAATCAGCGCGGCTTGCTTCGCTTCCGCAACTTTATGCTGAGCTACGGCAACGTTATTGTTTGCTTCCTTTGCTTGTTGAATCGCTTTTAAAACTTCGGGTGGGTATGCGATGCTGGGCGTACCGGGCACCGGATCCTTCAACGCCTGTTATGTAAATTGATAACGAATATATTCCACAAATTTTATATAATTTTTTACGTATGATGTAAACCACAGACTTCTATATAATTTCTGTATGTATAAACCACAGACTTCTATAGAAGTCTGTGTGTAGTACGCGCGATGTAACACGAAGTGCGTAAAATAAATGTGCGTACCTGAAGTGCCACGTCGTGCGTAGCTTGAACTTCGACTTGTGCGAGCGCTACGTCCGGAGCGATCGGTGGGTTCCAGGCCGAAGTCGCAAAATTCGAAGCCCACGAAGGAGTGAAGGCTGGCACGAACCCAAAGAAATCAGGCGATCCGAAAAATGCCACTCCGCGTTTGTTCTTCTTTGATTCCGATTTCAGCTCCACCACTGTCGCAATAGCGGACAGAAGGACGATCTGCAAATCAATACTTAATTATTCTTATCGATAAAAATATAAGTTAGAAAAGGATTGTTCACTGTTTTTGTCTTAGATTCTGTGAAGTTTTAGAATTCTTTTCAATATTTGCATAATATAATAGAATTAAAGAACAGTTTTGCTAAAGTATCCAGAAATGTAGCTAAGTAAATCTGAATATAATTTTTTGTTGGACCATCAAAATAATTATGTAGGACATTAAAATTAGTTGCTAGTCAAAATTTTGCATTGCTTGAAATTTCTACGTAATGATTTTGATAATCAAATAAATTTATTTTCAGATCTCTATCTAACTAATTTTATTTTAATAAAATTATTCTTTTCATGTGTTAATTTTGAAAATATAAATTTTTTATTTGTTACGATGTAAGATATAAAAAATCTTATTCATAGAATTTGTAGATTTGATAAAATATAGATAAAAATGTGCTTGAGTTTTAGTTACCGTTACGATGATCTTCATCTTGCAAGAAATATTGTTGATGATACTGAATTCTCCACTGGTGGGCCTCCGGTATATATACAACTCGTGATATGAGGAAGAATGCTATAGCGCCTCCGGGATAATCATAGAATTAATTAAAACTATTAAAGGTGTCCGTAAAAGTCCATGTATCACAAACAGAATTATAGGCCTTTATTGTTTAATGACGATTTTCTGGAAGGCGTATGCTATACAATCACTGCACACGAATCCACTTATGTCTTAGAAATCGATGGACAAAGATCATATCTCGTCCTCGAACTCAGGAAGTAGTTAACTAGTTGTGAGTACGTACCAAGTACTTCCGCTTTAACGTAGACAAGTAAATTTAATAGATATTGAGAGACATTCGATCTTTTGATGAGGGGATGTTGTTTATACGTGTGTATTGTTTTGTATGGTTATATATGTTATATACAGTTCTATATAAAATAGTTATGAAATAAAGTATAAATAAAATCGATGTAATGAAAATTAAGAAAATTAATTATTAATTCTTTAATGAAATAATTATAATTAAATATCAATTTTATAGATATTAATATAAATAATCTAATAATAATATTATATTCATGGAATAAGTACAATCAAGTTAAAACAAAAACATGTTGCACTTGAATGATGTAATTATAATATGGAATAGTAAAATGAAAAAAATTAATCACTTGTATAATAAAATATAAAGAAATTAACAATTTGATATAATATCCACACACACATATCATATTATAAAATATACGATACAATATGATTAAATTTATATTTTTAGTTTTTATTAAATTTGTACATACATTAAACAAATTATACTTTTAGCATTGTTTGTTTGATATACGAAATTTGATATACGAATTTTTTTCTTTATAAAGTTATTATCTCATTTTTCTGAAATAAATTTGTAATATATTTGTTAAAAACTAAAATATTTGCGACATAATTTTTATCAGATATTATAATAACTCTATATATTATAATAACAGTGTAAGTAATAAGAAAACAAAAAACTTAACAAATAATATATGAAATCTATTATGTGTTATTTTATAATTACATAATAGATAATAAAATTAGTATGTAACAATAACGTAAACGTGCATAATTCTTACTTTCTCTTAAGAAAGCTGTAGGGGAAAATTCAGATTTTCGTACACATAATGTCGATACAAAATTTTACAAGGGAATTTGATTTGAGAATACATGAATGCACACGAAATATGTTTCTTAACTTAATATTTACTTAATTCAAATTCCCGTCAGATCACGGAAAATTTCTGCATTTGTGGGAGAACGCACTCGGCTGCTTAATATACTTGGTTCATAAAAAGAAACTCCATCGCCAGAATCTGACAATTGTTTCACGTTCGATCTAGGAACCGTTTTCTTAGATGAGTTTTTCTTTAATTTTCGGTCATTCACGGAAGAATTCGTGTACGGATCTTTGTCTTCAGAGCTGTGTTCACTTTCAGTCTTGGGATTCTTGAATTTGTAATACTTAGCAGCATGAAGATAATCATTTTTCTTCGGTGATTTCTTAGTGAATGAGAACTTCTCAGTTTTTGCGTGTTTAGAATATTTTTCAATCTTGGGTTGTTTGTATCCAAAAACCTCCTCGTAGATCACTTTGGGCGATGTTTTAGTGGATATGTCAGAACCATAAGCGGTGCTGTCTCTATAATCCGTCTTTGGTACCTTACGATTTTTTCGGGAATTACGGGATTCTTGACTCTTCGACTCTTTGGATTGTTCTTGCTTTACGCGAGATTTATTTCTTTGTTGCCGTTTAGAAGAACTCGAATCAATATAACTGTCTATTTCTGGTACTTCTTTCACGTGCACATATTCTGTAATTAAAAATATTAATTTAATATTTTCATTATTGATTTATTACTTCAATTAATAAAAATATAATTTTATGTAAAAATCTCTATAGGTCAAAAATAACTTATTTTCTGTATACTTTGTATAATATCATATTATTTTAAAGTTCTTTTCAAAGATAAAGTTACTAAACGAAATTGTTTAACAATATACAATACATAACGCTTGAAAAATTTTAGATAAAACTAACATTTATTAATTTGGATAAAATTATAAATTCTAGACGGTATATGTGCATACAATTTGTCAGTTTTTACATACCTTCTTTCGGTAGCTCTTCTTTATAAGATTCTTCGAATTCTTGCTCAAAGTCTTTCTGGTAGTACTTGGATCGTCTTGGAGGTTGCACTTCGGAAGAATCTTCATTGGTTTCCTTGCGTTTCTCCTGTTTACGGCTTTCTTCTTCCTCCTCCTCTTCCTCATCCTTCTCTTCGAACGAGTCATGTGATGGTTTTTCAGTGTATTCACTACGATATTCTGATGGTGAATCTTCTTCTTCTTCTTCTTTTTCTTCGTCGTCGTCTGATGAATAATTCTTATAGCTGGAAAATGGTTTATCCTCAAAATCATCGTCATCAGAGTACGTTCTATGTTTTCCAAATTTCTTGTCGTACTCTTTGAAAGGGTAAGACGTTGAAGGCTTGAAGTCACTTTCCGTTGGTGACGCTTTGAAATGTTGACGTTCAACATCGTCCTCTTCAGAACTGCCATCGTACTCCTTATCTGAATTTTGGTATCCTAGAAATAATATTTCTAGTATAAATATTTTAAGTTTGTTTTATTATTTCAAATTAGAATTTAATAAAAACATTAGTTTATTATCAAAATATCTGTAGTATATTGCTATAAGTAATTTTTAATATTCATTTTATAATTTTAGAATTAAAAATCTGTCACTTTTTAATATATCACATAAATTAATATTTTAACTAAGTTTTTTTACTTTGAATATACAAATTAGAAGATAATACACACTTTCATCATCTCTAGTTTCGTCGTCGTCATCATCAGGTTGAGGTGTATGTGGCTCTGGATTTTTCGTATTGATAATCTCTGCGTCATTCAGAATGCCTTGCGTTCCGACAGGAGGATGAGCGGTATTTTGTCGCACTTTAACAGTCTGTACATTGTCATTATGCTCCTTGTCAAAGTGCAATTGTGGTTGATTATAAAGGGATTCGTAATTGCCTTGCACTTTAGGAACATTATTCATAATAGGGTAAGCTTCTATACTGGCGCCTTTGTACTGCGGAAATTGCGGGCTACCATTGGTAGTCTGAATTGGTACAACTTGACCCTGGAAACTCGATAGAGGCGATGAAAATGGCGAAATGTTACTTGATTGAAGTGCTAAGTTTAATTTTGGCCCGGCTGCAAATCCCACATCCGATTCAATCGGATAGTTTGAGCTTAGTAAAAATGGTTGACTTTCGAAAGTGGGCAAAACTTCCGAAAGATCTACATTGCTCTGAAGTCGAATGATTGGGAGTGAGATCTTTTTGCCGTTCATGTCTACAGTGGCTTCATCTTTTTGCCTAGGGCTTTGAGTTATTTTATCCGATGACGGAGTAATGCTTGACGCGGTTGGAATGCTCGGTGCGTATACATGCGCGTAATCGGTAATTTTTGGCAATGGATAATTCATTTTATACACTGGCGCCTGAACAGTAGGAGAAGAAACGCCTTGGGGGATAAGCTTGCCAATATTGGCGAGCGGGGAATATTCGAAATCGGAAAAGCTGGATAGTTCAATTGGTTTCTCCTGATAGAACGCATTGTAACTAGGCGAATAAATGCCCTGCAGTTTTTGATGTGACTGCGACACGATCGATTTGGACGCGTCTAATGGTTTCTCCTCGATGCTCCTTGTAGCTTTATAAACATCGGGATTATTCAACATACTAAAATATGGAGTCAACAAATTGCTCCGATGAGATTCTGTCTGGTGGATGGATGGAGCAACGTAGGAAAGCGGCTGCTTTGGCACGCTGCCATATGCATGGGAACCAGGTCCATGATTCGTTCCGGTATAAGGTACTCTCTGAATTACTGATGCCTTGACGTTTCCATAATGAGGCGATAATCTCAAGTTAATATCCTGAGGCGACGGAATTCTTGGTGTAGTTTGAGTACCTCTTGATTGCTCCTGATTATTAGGGATATTGTGAGTGGGATCTATGCGTTTCGATTTAGTAGACGTTGCTGACGTGACGGAAGCCCCAGTCGAAGTCACGATCTTTGTGGTGGAACATATCGCAGACGTAAAGAGAATGACGTTTACGATCTGGAACGTATTCAGCGCACACGCGCTTTAAATATCGAATTATATTTAATATGAAAAAGTGTTAATAAAAATGAAAATATAATGTTGCACAATAATTTATTTGATTAATTTACGAAATTTAAATTTAAATTGATGTTCGTGTAAATATATAATATAAGTGTAATGAAAACGGTTGAAAAACATGAAAAAAAAACGATGTTTTTCATATTTTGCTAAAGTATCTAAAAATTTAACTAGATACAGATCTGAAAATAATTTTGTTGGCTCATCAAAATAATTAATATAAAATGATAGCTCAAAAGTTGTTAAAATGCCAAAATTTTTTACAACATTGCTCATTATATTTGAGCGTTCTACATAATTATTTAAATCCAAAATTATTTTTTCAAATCTGTATCTTATATCTAAATGTTTAGATAATTCAGGAAAATTATCCTTTTTAAATAAATGTAGGAAAAATAGCACCGAAACTTTCTTCAATGTTTTTGATCTAATCATAAATCAAAAATATTACTGACACTATTAATACACAATTATCACAAATATATGATAAATGTCGATTTCATCGCACAACGTATCCATGAAATTAAATAAATCACTTTTGGAAATAAATCACTATTATTACAATATTACGATACACATAAACGATCGACGTACGGTAAACGTTATTTAAAATAATTGGGAAACTGAAAAAAGCACGTACCAACATGATACTCGTACAGTTCGGTGCGAGTAGAAACCAAAGTTCGATGTTAACTGGTTGCGAACGACATTCTCTCATCTTTTATATTCGGCATTTACTGATGCGAGACAACAGAATGGGTTGGACTTTTCTAAACTTTGTAAAAAGCGTATCGAGAAAAACCGAGTCAAATTACCTCGCTTCTCCCTGAAGCCATGATCGTAACTATTGATCTAGCTTTTTATTAACTTATACTTCTCTCTCTTTGTGATTTGTTATATTTATACTATCATGTAAATTGTATTATAATACAACCAGAAATTAGACGAACGATTCTTTATACTAAATCTGCGGATGTGGTTAAATTCGATTTCCTATTTGATATTGTTTAATAAAACTTGAATTAGTTAATAACATATAACAAGAAATATTTATAATATAAGATATTTACTACATAGATTTAAATGGAAATGGAATAATAATATAAAATTGCTCTATAATTATACAGATATACATATTTCTAATGTTCATTGAATATCCTGTAGAGATAATAATAACTGTATCATTTATCAGAATAATTATTTCTTTTATTGGCCGTTATTCTGAGAAAACTTGCGCGAGCATAACTAGTATAATAGTTTTGTGAATTAACATAGATCCCAAATTAATTTGTGCCTAATTCTCAGGATTTTCGAGAAAGTGGCTGTTGCACAATAAAAATGCTCCATGGATTTATGTGTATAGGCTCCATTGAGTAAATCTTAAAGCTAATGATTGTTACATACCGTGAGGTGAACGTCTCTTCCTTCTGGTTTTATGGTTGAATTATTGCCAATCAAGTGGAAAGAATATAGTTGTATATATATTTTCACTATATTGCTAATTTATATTTTCTAAATAATTAATTTTTATATGATGATATGATTTTAATATTTGTTCTCTTTCTAAATGCAGTTACTAATTTCTGATTTCTAAGTTGTCGGTCATCTTGTTAATTAATTATTTTAAAATATTGGGAAAAATTATAATTATATCTCTATACTTATTATACTTTGTAGTTATAAATATAATGTAATATTTTTTTAAAAGTAAAAAAATATTACATTATATTATATAACGTAATATTTTTTTAAAAATAAAAAAATATTTCTAGCAATTTTTAATATTTTATAACATAAAGCTTACAAATTATTGTTTTAAATTAGAACAACTACTTATTGAAATTATAATAATGAAATTATAATAATTATAAAAATTATAAAAATTTACGATTATTTTCTTTTAAAAGAGACTTTTAAAAGACATTTTTTTTATTATTTAACATTCTATGTAGAATAGATAGTGTTCAAGAACTTAAACCTTAAATGATGATAACACAAATATTGTATATGATGGAAATAATATATTCATAAAAAATAAATTAATAATTTATTTACTTCACAAAAATACTGAACGTATTTTTAACCGATCGTTCTTTTTTTAATTTTATTGTTATAAATAATTATAAAAATATAATAATGTCATAAATTATAAAGAAATATTTTCAGTTTTTAAGAAGAACAAAATCTTTATCTTTCTAAAGGATAAAACATTTTCATTAGTTTAGTTTTATAATCAAGATTAAAATCCTGATACGACTTTGTCACGAAAAATTCGAAAAAAAACTGCTATAAATATTAATGCAACCATGAAAAAAACATTTTGCCTTTAGAATGTTGATGTAAAAATTTGATATTCATTGTATTTTTATTGAAAACTACAATTTTTAAAATAGTTTTTGTAATTTTAAAATTTAAATATTGGAGTTGAGTACATTCATTATTAGAAGTATGTTTTATCTTAAAGAACATTTTAATAATTTATGACAAATATTATTATAATTATTAACGTGTTTATTACGATTATTCAAATCATCAAAGGTGAAAGATATAAATAAATAACAAAGATTAAATAAATAACAGAAAACAATGTGTTTAAGTTAATTAGAGTATAATTATATATGTTTAGTAAAATAAAACGTTATTATAATACTTACCTTTTATAAAATTCTTTGCATTTTTCGTTGGTATAGAAAAAGTGTTTAGTTTTTATCGCGTATTTAGTCGATCACGTCCTTGAATAGATGAAAGAGAAAAGAGAAAGTCGATAAGAAGAGGAAATAAATATAAGTTTAACAGAATATAAAATACAGATACAAAGCCATACAAATTATAAGACGTATATATTTTTTGTTTGATTTAATATATATATATATATATATATATATATGTATATATACAGTATTTTTTTCTTACAATGTTGACTGAATTTCCTTTCCCCTCGATCCGAACATTTCGTGCGAGCGCATACGATACTAACGATTAATTTTTCATTTTCCGTATAAAACTTACTTATTGTAATTAAACACTTAGTGCAAACAGCACAATGGCTCGATCTGGCCTTATGCTGCATTTGATAATGCGCAAAGCGGACGAGAAGTCGTCCATTATCGCAAACAGGAGGGTAAACGTACGTACTATTTAATTAATTAGAGTCCTTTCACGAGCAGATTTACACTGGAAAAAGAGTCTGATTTCATCAATTGGAATTCTGATTGAAAATGGACAAATCAAAATTTTTTATTTGAATTTATAGTTGTGTGTGAGATAATCAAAATTCTGATTAATGTAATTAGAATTTTCTGATACGTCCATTTTTAATCAAAAATTTTTCTCAGTGTATTTTTCTCAGATTTTATGCGCAAATCCAGCGAACGCATCGCGTGATTGACGCCTTGCTTTTGATTACAAATTTACGCGGTATCGTTCGCCGAATAGACATTCTCGTTAGCAACCGAAGTAGGCTGCGAAACGATATCGGACTTGTCTATATAATCCCTGAAAGTATTAGCGTAGAACTGTTGCTGTAACCGACGCCTGTCTCTCTCGAAGAATTGTCTTAATTGATTCTTGTTGCGAAAATAGTTCTGCGCGCCTCTATTTGGCAACTGTTTGTTCTTCATTAACATACCAAGAAGATTGTGCATTCTAGGGTGATTGATATCATATTCTGTATTACTTTTCATTTCCCTTAAGATTTTACTAAGGCTTTCCGGTGTCGGCGTGGTGAACGTTGAATAAGAATCAAGAAACGACCGATGCCTAGAGTCGTAGTCGAAGTTTTCAGTATCGAAATCTTTAGGCGGCTTACGTGCGTAAGCATGCGGTCTATCCAGATACATTTCTATATTACTAGCAGATGTTTCTAGTCCATTGGAGCCTTTATTTGATCTCCATTTCCTTGGGCCATTCTTAAATCTCGATCCAGGTCGTTTTTTCTTCATCTGCTTATCGTGGAAGGGAACTTTTGAACGAAATGCATCCGGTCTGGGTGGCGTAAGAAATTCCAAATAGCTATCGTCATTAAAATCATAGTTGGAACTCGCAGCAAAGTTTGTATCTTCCAATTTAGGTTTACGACCAGGTTTAACGGCGCTGTGATAAATATGTATTGGTCCCGCGGGTCGCGTCTTTAGCAAATGTTCCAAAGTCTCCAATAGAGGATCCAATTTTTTTTTACCGCCTGAAGAGTTGGGTACGTCACTTGTGTGTATGTTGTTCTCGCTCTGATGTGCTTCAAGAATGTCTCTATACTTGGACTCCGTTAAGGAAGATTTTAACTTTTGCAATTCATGTTTTAGTTTGGCTAAATCACTCGCTTCGGAATTATTCTGGACCGGAATGTTTGCCGGTCTTCTATCGTTGTTCCACTTCTGCGAGTTGTACATCGTCTTCAAGGATTCTTTGAACATTTCCTCAGCATAATTCTGCAAGTCCGACGTAAGCTTCGGTTTCATGATCAGTTCGGTTTGCCCTGAATGCGGTTTAAAAAAGTTCCCGCCGGGCACGGCGGGCACCAGATTTAAACCTGGCTGAAGGGGTTCGTTTGTTGACAACTTATTGTTAAGAGCATTTTGGTTTTTGATAATGTCAACGTTAGGGACGAAATTGATGGGATTAAATACTGATTCCTGAGACTGCATAAGTTTGAGATCCACTTGCTTAGGTTTGGCTCCAGACTCTGTCAGAGAGTTCATGTAATTGTGCAAAATGGTTTGTGGAGTAGCTGAGGCGATTGTACTGAAAATTGGGATGGGTGTCGTCAAAACAGTAGCCGGATAATGCATCGCTTGATAGGCATTCACATTGAGAGGACTGGGTTTAATGTTTGGATTCACGATTTCTACGGTCTTCGCACCTACATTCGGAAGATGAGCGTTTGCCGCTGCTGCTCCCAGCATATTTAAATTATTAATTGAGTGACTAGTCGTGCTGTCAGCGGCCTGCAACACAATGCCGGACAGTCTACCACCCTTCACTAGTTGCTTATTCATTTGAGCTTGCAGTTCCTGTAAATTCTGTTGAATCGGAATTAGCTGCGTATTCTGACTCTGAACATAATACGAGTTAACATTAGCCGCCTGCTTTTGTCCATTCTGGCCGACGGCTAGACTCGCGGTAGCGAGAAAGTTCCCTCCGGAAGTAGGATATACGTTCTTCTTGCTCTGCATTTCCAAGTTGGCTCTACTTTCTGGCATCGTCGTTTGGCTGGACAGCAGAGTGGGCATTGCCGACGCACTCTGTACCTGTAAATTACCATGATTTATCAAATTCTGACCTTGCAGTCCGTGGGAATTCACCTGGATTTGAGTTCCCTGCAGTGGTGTCTGTAGAAAACTTGGGTACGTCTGAATAGTCGGCTGCGGCAACACGGTGAAGGTCGTTTGTGGTGTTACATTGCTCTGCATACCGTGAACATTCAAGCTCTGCAGCGCCGGGGTCAAGCTCGGCGTGAGGGCAAATACAGGTGTCATAGTGCTCGGAACGTAAGTCGCTCTCAGAGTATTTACGATCTTATTTGGACCGCTCGGATGTGAGAGCAGAACCGTCTGCACGGGATTTTGAAAAGTGTTCTGGCCAACGATGATATCGGGTATTGGCGTGGATACCAGGTTCTTCGATACAGCCAAATTCTGAGTAAGGACTGGCTGAGGCGTACTCAAGAGAGACGTTGTCGTGCTGAATGCACCAATTGGCGCGACGGTAGCGAGATTCTGCAACATAGCATTAGACATGTCGAAACCCTGGCTACCACCTAACGCAGTTGCGTGATCGAAGTTTCCTACGGGCACGAGATTAACAATGTATTTCGGTTTCTCCAGCTGATTCAACTCTATTCCGTTGGACTGAGAGACTTCGAGATTCGGAGATATTTGACTCCACGTGTTGGTATTCTTTGATCCATGAACTTTCTTCGTTTTTGCGCTGGTGACTCTGGAATCGTGTCGAATGTCTTCGATGCTCTCGTCATGGTGATTCGTGCTGGGATCATTGAGCCATGGATTCGCCTTCGTTCTGTGCCGCTGCGATTTTAATTTTGCAGAGTTATACTTGCCCTCATCCGTGTTCTCATTCAATGTATCTCGATGCTCTTTGGAGAGTTGTTTTCTAACGGAATCAGGACGTTTCCGATTTTTTTGCGCTCTCAATCTCAGCCGTTCGATATAATCGGAGTAATCCGTGCTCTCATCTGAGATCTCTTCAGAGTCTTCCGTGCGTTGATAACTACGCTGCCTATTGTTATTGTTGTAAGTATCGTAAGTCTGTAAGTTAGAAAATTCTGAGTTTTTCAAAATTTTCTCATCATTATCAGACTCGTTGTCTTTCAGCTGTCTGCTGAATTTTATTTCCATTTTATGATTACTTGGCTCGGCGACGACAACCGGCTTCATGAATCTATGGTGTGTCCTCGACAATTTCGCGGCATCACCATAAGTTCCGCTATGCGCGAGTTCGTTAGCTTCATAATTCGTCCTTGATGAGGACGGGATCGCTTCTGCATTCTGCTTGGCCGCACTCAGTCCATTGTAGTTCGCAGTATTCTGCTGCTGATAATTATCAACAACTTTCTCCTGCCCGTAAAAAGTTTTCTTTGTATCTTGAGCGTTATTGTAATAGAATTGAGCATAGATATCCGCATCATTGTTTTGTTGCGACTGCCAATCGTAATTACGGGTGTGGTTCTCATATCTCTTTCCCCTCTCGCTGTTCGGACGCCTCGAAAATTTATCGAACTGACTGTCGGTTTCGGTGTTCGCTATGCTGTGCACGTTCTCGTAAAAATCTTGGTAATTAGCTACCGCAGGGGTGTCGTTGTTCACCTTCAGCAACTCGAACTCATTTAGCCTATCGTCCTGCAAATCGAAAGACCTGCGATTCGTCAGTGCTCCAGGTAAACTCAAGAAGATCCTTGCTTCGGAAGAGTATGCTAAGTCCTCTTCCAATTTTTTCACCCTTGAATCGAAACTGTCTTGAGCACTTACGGCTTTCGTCACGTTGCTTTCTTCAGATCTCTCCTGCTCGTAGTCATTGGTCTGTGACGAGTCGAGTTCGTACAAGACGGATGGCGAGACGGATCGTAATACAGGGACAAAGCCGTTAGAATTTTCATAGTGTACCGTTGACGACGATATGCTCGAGAGCTGTTCTTCAAGGTCCTTTGAGTCTTCATTCGGTTTTATAGCGTGTACTACGGTCTCCGAGGCAGTTGCAAGTTGGTCGAAGATCTCTTCATTCTTTAAGTCAGCATCCTCTGAACATCTTATTTGTGGCCAGCCAAGAAATAGCAATATCACCTACGAAAGTTGAGAAATGCTATTAAATTGTGTCTGTGCCAACTTTCAAATCGTTTGTCTAAATAATTAAATGATTAATAATAAATTTAGTAAATTTAAATGACAATATTATATCATTTTTATATCATTTGACATATAAAGTTAAATGTAAAATAAAACGTATAAAATAAAAATTAAAAGAATGTAAAAGAACTTGAGACGATACAACAAAAAATTTTATAAAAATATTATATGTTTTTATAAAACTGAATTAATTTATTAATTAAAAATTAAAATTTTATTGTAAGACGTAAATGCATGATAAAATTATAATATAATTAGCTGATAATAATATATAAATATAGTAGAGAGCGCTATATAGGTGATAATATAATTATTCTTCTTGGTAATAATATAATTAAACTGATAATAAACATAAAAAGAATCACAATTATTGTAGAAGTATGAGATCTGGAAGATACATTTTATATATGTTTTTAATTATAAGTCTTGCTAAAGAAGAAAGCAGATATGCATTGCAAAGTTTGGATAGCCGTTTCATGATAGTAAGCAGTGTTAATTGCCGTTTTGTCAAGGAGATGACCTAGAAAAGAAAAGCAGACTGGAAAAGTAAAATGCGTGTGCAGTAGAAATAAGGACTGGATGTGCAAGGAAGCAAATCTTTGTGGACTTTCTCACTGATTTATGGTCATTTGAGTTATTATTTGACAATGACTCCCATATTGGTGCCATCGTTAATGTAATAATTTTGAGCGATAAAAAAGAATTTCCAAAGCTCGAAGTGCACGTTGTATCACATAAATGATTTTTTTCCATAAGATGCAAAAATCCGAGCAGCTAACCATATAGCTTATCCGTTTAGAGAGTGTCGGTGAAAAGTAATTGTAGAGAAAACAGTGCCAATTTAAACTATTCTTTATGCCTATCGTTAAACAAGTCGGTCGAAGTTGTCGATCGAAATATAACGTCGTTAATATGCACATCTTTATTTAGAAATAATTTTGTATCTCTCAATTAGGTTTTATTAAAACATTTAAAAATAATATGTGTGCATTAATAACATTTTTAATGCAAATTTTACATTTTATTCTTTGCTATTATAATAAACAATATGTATATTAAAATAGAAACGTGCAACAAAAAAATAATTCTTCTAATAGTTTTTAATTTAATATAAACTTTAAATAACAATTTTTTATACAAATCATTTGGAAAAATATATTTAGTTTGCATATTTAATACGACACATTTTATAAAAAAATTTATATGACAGAATAATCAAAGAAGATACAATTTAAAACGTATATATTAATATAATGCAATAATGAAGTAAAAAATAATTTAATTATTTAAATGTAAAATACAATATATAAAATAAATATATAAAAGAATATATGTTGTATATATTATTTATATAGTGTCTTTTATAGCAATTTACTTTTTATAAATTTTGTAATATATGTAACTTTGTCATTAAAAATCTATAAAATATATGATACTGGTAATAAAAAAATTCCGAACAAAAAAATAAATTGCTTGAAGGAAAGAAATCAAGGATAGAAAAGAAAAAAGATAAAATATGTTTACATGCTCTTTTTCTCTATATATCACTTTTTCTATATGAGAGAGAGAGAGAGAGAGAGAGAGAGAGAGAGAAATACATTATATTAGATAAATATTTTCTTAGAAAAAGTTCTACATCACGTGTAAGGAAAAAAATCTGTCACTCAAATTAGAAACAGTAATGCGACATTGCATTTAATATTCCGTCTTATCAATTTATGTCACAGTTAATATATTTCGTTTCTATATCAAAAGTTTTTATTCACACCAAAAATCAAACGACAAATTTTGTTTTTTTATCGCACAAATGAACTTCACACTTTCACAAAGTACTCTTATCTAAGTACTTACATAATAAAAAATCATTTTTATTGAAATTATTTTTAAGATTCCTCCAGAAATGAAACATTAAATAAAAAGGAGATTCATGTGCCACACTGTACTATGCGTTCACATTGATAACGATCATTCGCTCCCGTATCCTCGCCTCGTAATAATCTCAAGAAACGCGCGTGGTGAACCTCCACGCGAGAACTGAGCCACATAGTAGATACGCGATTTTCTTTATACAGTCCGGCGACTAAGAGAAAAATATCGTTCTAAATATTATCCTGTATAGCACACAGCCGCAGAGAATACTTTCATTCGCGACACGCGAGTGCGCCTGGAGAAATATTGTCCGGCGTAGCATCGTAGTTGTCATCCCATCACGTAGAATTCTAGCAACAATGATAGCAATTATATGGAAATGGAGAGAGGGCATACTCACGGTATACGAAAAATGATCTCAATTGAAATAAAAATCGTTTTATGTCAAGTTCCGAGATATTGATCGCGGAATGTTATGAAAAGAACAGGCGATCGCTATTTTTCTATAAATGCATTGCAAAATATTTATTTATAACCAACAGGATGGCATCAATTATAAAATAAATAAGTAGGAGAGATTTGAAGAAATTCTAGGTCTCTCTGTAGAATATTATTATTTTATCTATTGGAAACCGCATTGGGAACATCAATCCGAATGCACATCACTTTCGGCGCTTTACAATTTCCTGCGGTTCTTGTTGTCTCTGATCGACGGGATCGGATCCTAGGTATCTCTCGCCAGTACTTTTTCCGCCGTAATTTTACGCGCTCTAGAACACACGCGTTATACCTGATGAGTCTACTCCTCCCGATGCGCGCCGTGGAAACGAAGGTGCACGTCCGTGTGTAATGAACACGAGCCGATCTCCTGCCTGTATGCGGAGTCTTTCGCGCTCGTGCTCGAACGTTCAGCAGTTTAATGCATCGCGCCTAATTGCCGTGCCGTAATTGCCGTAGATGCAACGCAGATATATCGTCGGAACCTGTCTGTTGTGAAAACGTAGAATTAACAATGAAGCTGGAGCAGGCTTAAGTTCTTTTTTTACGCGCCTGCCAGATAATTAACGTTAATTGAGGTTCAACGGCATCGGTCAACATTGATGCGTATCTTCACGCGCCGGTATCTTTTTATTAATAATTTTGAATTATTATATTATTATTATATTTCTCTCGGATGGCACCGGCGTTTATGCATTGTTCATATCGAGTAAACGCATAATAGCGCTTGATTGCCGCTTAATGTGTGTAGATTAATAGCTATTCTAAAACGAAAACTTTTACTTTACTTATGCGTATAACGCACTTATACGGTCTTTGCAATAAGTATAAAAATTGACGTAAATGTTCTATGTCTAATAAAATAAACAAATTTTAATATTTTGTTATCCTTTGATTCTTATTATCATTTTCTTTTCCAAGAAAATACAATAAATTGAAGGTGCTTTGTACTTATAATCAAAGCTGTATGTAATTAGTGGGAAAAGTTAATAAATACTCTTCTAATGTATGTTTACTAGCTTTTTCCAGTAATCAAACGATACGTTGCTCATATAATGTAATATACAGGATATCTTAGAATTGCTTTTTAATCATTGCTTCTATGGTCTATGGAATATAGGAAAAATAAATAGACATAAATATTTATATATATATATATATATATATGAATATAGGAAAAGTGAAAGAAAGATTCTTTTTGGGAGGGAGGGGGGGGGGGATGTTCAAGGAACAACTTTCACAACTACTTAATTTTTAGCATTGCTCATCTTAGCTAAGATAAATAAAATAAAATTTTATTGAAGCAGAATTTATTTATGCAGGATTTATTAAAGAATAATCTTGTCATGTCTATCCATTGCAATTCTTGATTTTAATGGTCAATTGGTCGACAATTGAACAATACCTTAATTAAAATTGATTTAATTTATGTCAAAAATTTATTGTATTAAATATTGGTTAATTCTTGAAAATATGTTTCATTTTTTTTGTGGACTACTATTTAACTTTACAATGTAACAATGAAAACATTCAAGTCGTTTCCAAAATTTTAAGTGAGGAAAAAATCAAAGAATATTATGAAATCATGATCAAAAATGGATCAAAGTAGAAACTACATCCTAGAGGTTATTATAATTTATACAATAGATGATTTTTTTTTTTACCTACGATCACTATTATATAGCTTCCTACTTTCGATTGACTTTCACATGCAACTATATTTATTTTTAAGTGAATATATTATCATACATTTAAAAGAAAAAGATTTTTATTAGTGAAGTTTACCACAAAATTTTATAGAATTACTAATTTTATAGAACTACTAATTTTTATAGGGAATAAACAAAATGTGACTGCCAAAAATCTTGATGAAAAGTACAAAATAAAAAAGTTTATGTCTTTTAGAAATAATTGATTTACATAGAAATTTCAGGCAAAAATAATATAAATCTAATTTATATACAAATTTGTTTCTTATTTGTTTATTTTATTAGCTTATAATAATGCAGTATACAAGTTGTGATTATCTTAAATCATGTACAAGGACTATGATTTATATATATAAGGTACCTTTTCGAAGTGTGGAAGTTTGACTGATTTTTCGTAGGTGCGTTCTCAAAGCAAAAGTTATATGCTTTGCTTACTACCGCTTTCCCGAGAACGGCAAAAAAATTTATTAATACTAAACTTTGCATGTTCTCAGCAAATCAGTAGCGCAGGTACGTTTGTATGTATTATATTATAATACATTGCACAATCCCACATAAATACTATCGTATCACTAACGCCCGATTATTATTATTATCTCGCTTAAATCGGTTCATGGCACAAAAATTTCATTCTCTGTGAAGTGCCAAATAATGTACATTGTAATTATTTAATGCTTAAAAATAGAGAATATGCAAAGGAAAAAAAAATTGTTTTTCATATGAAAACTTTCGTATTCCGGATTTTACATTGTCGCTAGTTAATGTCACATTAATCAATCATTTTAGCTTAACTTTGGTGTTCTATTGTATTATCGGTTATTTTTCTTACGATATATAACATTTTATATTATCGCAATATTCTTTAAACTTAAATGAAAATGTGCGTTTTATCTTACAAGTTTTCGTTTTTATGAATTTATATCAAAATTTTTAATCCCCGAATATTTTTTATTCCTTTAATAACATACCTTGAAATAGATATTTCGATCTGACAATAAATATATTTTATATTTTATCAGAATGTATTTTGAAAAACCGAATTTATAGAACACAAAAGTCAAGGGATATATCCACTGTCTATTGTTTACAAGCGATATCGTTCTAAAGTCTATGATTTGCGAGTCTTGTATCAATTGGATCTTCTATGATCTGCACACTTTTCACTTTCGGTCGGGCCGCCGTACGCTCGCCATATTTTCCATTTAAAGGATTTTTTTCGCCATCCAGATTGCTCGTTTCGTAACTCGACTTGCCGAAGTAGGATTCTGTAGGATTGCCGATCAAGTCCTGATCATTTAATGTCAATCGTGCTAGTTCGCGCAGAGGACTGGTGGAGAACGAACTTTGATCCTTCGGAGATTGATCGTCACCGAGATCGTAATTGGACTGTTGTGCTAATTCTTCAATACTTTTGGCATATTGAACGAGATATTGTTGCAACAAGGCTTTCAAGTTCATGTTTGGCGTTGCCTTGCGTTGTATAGGTGGCACACCATCCACTCTTAGAATAATTACGGGTATCAACGAGCTTCCGGCTTGCACGAAGGTCGGCTGCACATTGAGAATAGATGCAGGATTCTTGATATACTGCGAGATAGACGGATTGTAATTCAATAAATCCGAGTACTGTAGATTCGAGTAGCTGTCCAGATTCTTGTCTCCTATGTTCTTTTTAGCCAAATTGCTGTCAGCTAGGAAAATAATTCTCAAGTAATCGCACGATCACGACATATACACTGTCGTGTAGTAAAAGTTTTTGATATTTTTTACTATAATTGTGTGATAATAATTATGGCTAAAAGCTCTAGTTTTACAGTTATTACTACTATAATGTCAATAATAATATTTATCACAGCTCTACAAAAAATTAATAATAATTACATTAATAATAAATACATTAATAGTAATTACTTTAAATACGAAGCGCCACTACGGTCTGAATGTTAAGATGTTGAACTATTATATATTATATATTCATATAAATGAATTAATTTCAGAAATGATAATTGCGTGCCGATATGGCACGCAATTATCTGATATATTAATAATCCCCCCAAATTTAATTTAAAAAAACTGTAATAAACTTATTGTGAAAAATATTGCCTCGGCCGGGAGTCGAACCCGGATCTCTTACATTTCGTGCGAGTGTCCTAAGCTTTTAGACTACCGAGACAAGAAATCCAACAACCATATCGGTCCGCAATTATCATTTCTGAAATTAATTCATTTTTATATGAATATATGTATATATATATATATATCAATGTCTTAACATATAATCCCCCCAAAATTCCCCAAATTAATCTTAAAAAACTGTAATAAACTTATTGCGAAAAAATATTGCCTCGGCCGGGAGTCGAACCCGGATCTCTTACATTTCGTGCGAGTGTCCTAAGCTTTTAGACTACCGAGACAAGAAATCCAACAACCATATCGGTCCGCAATTATCATTTCTGAAATTAATTCATTTTTATATGAATATATGTATATATATATATATATCAATGTCTTAACATTCAGACCGTGTAATGGCGCTTCGTATTTAAAATAATGTATTTAAAATAATGTATTTAACATAAATGATCTTGTTTGCAATCTTATTGTTAATAATAATTGGTGAAAATTTTTAATTATAGTTAAATTATGCAATCATTTTTTCACTAATATATCTCGATAAAGTATAAAGTATCAGCTTACCTGATGAAGTGAAAAGTTTGATAGGTTTCGCATTCTTCTCCGCGTTGTTAACGTATTCCGGATTCGGACTGTTCACCATGTATTTCGAGATCGATCCCAACGTTTCGTATCGATTCTTCGGACTTTTCCCGGTTGACTTGAAAGGATTCCTTGGCGACAGAGTTGTCGAGGGGACTGAATATATGGGCGAAACTCCGCTGCCAGCTTTGACTTGCGAAGCTGTCTGCTTATGGTTAATGAAATTTTGGTAGCCCAGTCGAAACGCTTGCTGCTGCTGCTGTAGGCGAGATAGGGAATTGGACGAGATGAACGGGATTCTTGAACTGGAGGATTCCGGCGCCAACGGGAACTGCACTGGGCCCTGTGACATCACGCTGCTCTCCGTAGAAGCAGATTCATAGACCTGCGAGGCGTCCTTAGCTGCCTGTAATGCGGCCAATGATGGGTATTCGGAGTAAGTCTCGTACGTCTTAGGCGGCTCGTCGGACACTCTGCCGTCTGGATATTTCCAGAATATCTTGTTTTCGTATCTGACACCGTTTTCCATTGTGTATCGGGGCAAATTGGAGAACGGTCTAGCGTCTTTCGAGTAACTAGACGCATCGTCGGACCCGGGAGTCGAAGATACCACCGTGTTCAAATCTGGTCGTGCGTAATCACGAGAATTTAGATCCGAGAAAGCAGCAATCTCATGGGGACTGGACGTCGAGGATTTTGTTGCACCTTGCTTCGGTCTGGAGTAACTCTGTATGTTTATTGTGTGCTGAGAATTCTGTCCCAGATATCTTTGGATGTACGACGACGGATTCGGAGTGACATAAGCATATCGACTTGAACTGGAGGCTATATAACTTCGTGGATCTTGAGTGACGTAACCCAATGTTATTGCTTCCGCAGGACCAAACGTCAAAGATTGCGGCGTTGTAGACGCGTATACACCGTCCTGAGAATCTACATTCGTGTACGCATCAACGGAGGGTCTGGCGATCGGCGTGAATTCTTGATAAGATTCAGAATCGGATGTCTTCATCAATTTCGTTCGTAGTCCAAATACCTGTGGTGATTTTGTCATGGAATTATAATACCGATAGTTCGATCCTGTCAAAGCACGGGATCCCTGTTGTTCAAAATCGATTGAGCCAGAAATCGGTTTCCGATTGCTCGGCGGTACCTTTTCAATTATGGTCCTCGGAAGAAACGGGCTGATGGATTCTTCTATGCTCACTGTGGTTCCGGTCTTTCCCGCGGGAAAGTAATAATTGTACTTTCGTGGAGCAAGCAGGGAATTCCGATCGAAACCGTAATTTCCGAGACCGTTATTCACGGTGCGTTTTGACTTCTCATCGGTCGCATTATCTTCGATTGTACCGTTATCAAAGTCTAAAAGTATTATAGGTGGTAGGATTGGTAGCATTTCCTCAACATTTTCCCTTTGCTTCTCTTCCTCTTCCTTTCTTCTCTCGGCGTCTGGAACATCGGCAGCATCATCAGTAATAGGACGTTCGATGCTGTCCGAGTCGTTCACCTTGATCTCTCTACTTCCGGTAATCTCCGTATTGCAGAGTCCGTGTATCAATAGGAATGTGGCGATCTGAAAGTCAGGGGCATGTGTAAGAAATCGCACCAGATGCGATGTAACAATGTGTTGGTCATCGATCTCCGGCAAAGGAGATCTCACTTTCACTTCCCTTCTCTGTTTAGCGAGTATATATGATTGGGACCGAAGAAATACCGGTTGAATTATTTTGGATTCAATTTTCTCCGTAATAATATACAAAAAGAATGTGTAATTAATTAGATATTACTTTTATGTTTTATGAAAATATTGTCGAAATAATAATCTGGTTATAATATGTAATTACAAAAATAACGATCGCATAATGTCATCTAGAAGGAAAGCGAAGCTAAAGATATGGAGAGATATTCCTGTAGGGTCAGAGTCAAGTGTGTCGGTCAATAGCATAACGGGTTTCATTCGTTGCACACTTGCGATTTTCACCGCTTTCTTTAGGTAAACGTCACAATATATAGATAACGATAGCAGAAAATATTGCTTTCCATTTGTGCAATAAAAAGTCGTAAAGAATTTACTATAACCTTAAAAGCTGGATATACAATATATTAAATTACTTAATCATTTATGTTGAAATATTTAATCTGTTGTAATATTATTTGTATTTAAATAATTAATATTAATGGAATCATAGATATACTTAACTTATGTATCTATAAAGACAATATTAAAATAATTTATAATATTACAATTTAGAAAATATATAAAAATTAAAAATATCAAATTAGAAATCAACTAAATGTAAATTTCAAATACTGCAAATAAAATGAATAATTTATATATTTATGCTTTTCGCAAAATTATTCATACTTTAATTAAAGCGTATGTAAATTAAGTATATCTATAAGTAGCGATATATATTTAAATTTAATCGATCTGATTTTTTTCTGTTTTCCTGAACTAAACATACGACTGCTCTCAAAGTACAATTCTGACATTAATAACGCAATAAATATTCAGCATGCGACACGTGATGAAAATAGATGCGTGTGCAGCGTGTCGAATGTGATCACCGCGGTCGGTCGTCAGCTCGTCAATCAACTCAAAATTGGTGACAAAGATGTAAAAATGTGAGCGGTGTGTCGCAATTGAAGAGATGTCAAATTTCACGCCGATCTCGCCGAACATCCACATTACGTCGTTGGCGCGAAACGCGTAGTGTTACCTAATGCCAAAAAGTGCGTTCGCGAATCGAAAGAAACGTTGCGTGCAGATGAGATGCGTGGCTCATCCTCCTTGCTGACTTTCACTGGCTTACTCAAGAGCATCTGCTGTAGCTACTTTATCACCGCCTCTTCGCGTATGGACCGTGATCAGAAAAAAATTTGTGGCACTTTCACCGCAATTACGTCCGATCGAGTCCAGGAAACATTTATTCGACCACATATAAAAAAAAGAAAATTTTTTGCAACTGACGCGCCGAAAAATGGCACGATTAATGCTTTTCCGTTAAAATATTTTTCACGGATTTTCGATTTTAAAGCTTCGGTCGGATTATTAAATTTGAACAGCTGTAACCACGAGATTTTACGCGCAATCAATTCCTACCGATAATATGTTATTCGTGACTGGAGTCAACACGCGATTGTTAGCTTCGCAATTACGTATAACTGTGTCAGTGACATTTATCGCAATTACTGCCATTTTATTATTAAAATTATAAAGTTGTTATTTAAGATTATAGTACAGGACGTTAATGTCATACATGCAAAAATTGTTAGTATCTATATCTTTGCTTAATTATACAGAATCAAAGGAATAAATAAAAGTTACAAAAATATAGAAAAACATGAAAATTTATTATTTTTTCTTAATATATTTTTTTACATCAAAATGTTAATAAAATTGAAGATGATATAACAGTTATATCTTTCTCTATAAAAAAATGTATCATTGATAAAGATAGCTAACAGAAAATTAAAAATAAATTTTTTTATTTGAATTAAAATAAATTTTAATTTTACAACTTTATAATGAGTATTACAGAGAAATCGAAATATGTAAACGATGTTTCTATTAAATTTAATTTTTAATTTTGTAACAGAATGTAATATATATTATATATAATAAATATTAATCATGTCATTACTTAATAAAATGGAAGAGGAAATTGAGGAAAACAAAGACACAGCGTTAAATATGTAAAACAATTTTGAATTAAGTACTTACGTAGAATCTAGCGAAACTCATGACGACCTTAACCTGCTAGCTTGGCGGACTTGTCGTGTATGTTTGGTACTGATGAAGCTGAGGCCAGAACATCCCACCTTATATGCCCTCGCTCCTGGTGTGAGAAGGACACCATCATTATAGTTTCACCACAGCGAAACGAATGTTATTCGCGTTCGATACGGGAAGACACCTGCCAGTAGCGTAGTCTGACAGATCGATATATTGATCATGCGAACTTTTTTTATTCTTTTTGCGATACGTTAAATAAACATAAATTTCTATAAATAGACTAACCAGGAAGTTTGTATATTAAAATAAAGAATGTATATCGGAGAACTAGATGCTATAAATTTTTTGCTACAGTAAAAAGTGAAGCTACAATTCATAATTTCATGTGAAATAGAATTTTAGTGATTTTTTAAAAACTTATATAATTTATAATAATTTATATTAAGTTTATTTAACACGTTTTACTCATAAAGGTGACGCGGTCAATAATACCGTCAGTATTAGCAAATACTAACAATATTATTGACAATATAGTTAACATTGATGGATTGACGTAGAATACTCTGACTTAGATTTTGATTTTCGAGCATCAGTATCTCTTTATTAGAATCCATGTTACAGTGTAATAAATAGATTATACGTGATATTCTGTGATATGGAAAACTAAAGTGAAATATATTGTCAATAATACTGATCGTGTAAGGTTGTAAAAATACTAGAAATATTGATGCATACTATTAGTATTACTGATTCAATATTATTGATCAGTATTATTGATCTTGTAGGGGTCATCTTAAGAAAATATTATAATGATTTCGAAGGCATGATGCACAAAGTACACATAGTCGCTTTTACTTCCATTTAAACAAATCACGGAACATATATCGATAGAAGATTCCAGTAAATTATACATTCACAGAAAAAGAAAGCGCATAATGACACTAATAACAAAGTAGCAGCCAGAATTTCAAACAGTTAAGTTTGCGTGCCTACACCGTTGAGTTCATCTCTAACAGCTTTCTCGTGTGGACTGTTAATACATCGCACTCACATAAATACTTGCATATGCTTGTAGGTTTCTTGACATAAGATGTACCTTCATCATTTCCTCTCGACTGTCTAGCGCAGTCTATCTGAATGCGCAACATAAATACCAGTATATCATAAATACCAGTATACAGAATATTTATATAATCTGCTACTCTTGTACGAGCTTATTGCTGTTAACCGATAAATAATTTTGTCGTGTCCGCGTACTTAATGGAGGAATTAGTAAAACTTGTGTAATAATGTCGTATCATAAGTAATATATATTACTGTTTTCGTAATAGTAGAAAGAAGACAAGATCGTGGCCTTGTCATCTACCAATGGCTTCTTCAAAATCTTCTATTGCGCGAATTAATCACTCGATCATTTACCTTCTTAATAGTGAAATTCTTTTTAGATGTTATGAACGTTATGTTCCATATTTTAGAGATCCTGTAATATATTTAACAATCTTTGTTTGATTATATATTGATTATAGTTCTATGTTATAAAATACAAATAATATTTATGGAAGAAATTATATTAAGATAAAGAAGATTAAATATAAAAAAAATTACATTAAAAATTTGTTTTATGATATTAACAGATTTAACTGATTCTTAAATTAGAGATGTGTGAGGATCTGAAAATATCGGGAACCCGATGATTAAGATGGGCCGAGAAGACATCGGATTGAGTCGGGTTGGATAAAAATTTCGAGGTTCTCGAAAGTATCGAGATTCGAAAGTATCGAAGATGTTCGGAATTCTCGACAGAGTCAAGATTTCCGAAAATGTCCAGGATTTCCGAGAGAGTTGAGATTCTCGATAAAGTCGAAGTTTTCGAAAGAATTTATATTCTCAACAAAATGTCAACAACTCGATTACTACTTAGAGTCGCTTTAATAAAGACTTAACGACAAATTCTATATTTGTGCTTGATAGTTACAATTACAAAAAACATTACAAAATTTTTATTAAAATGAGTCTCGAAACGATAATCGAATTTTCGAGAAAAGCAACAGACTTGAGAATATTGAATTCATCAGGAATTTCGATTCTTTCGAGACTCAGAAGTCCTGAACATTCTCAGGAATCCCAAAAACTTCGGGAATCTGACCCGATCTCGATAAAAAATTCTCGTCCCGATTCAACCCGATCTATTCGGGTTCTCACACACCTCTATTACATATGTAACTTTGCATTTAATAAATTAAACATAGAAATATATTAAATGCAAGAATTAAGTATAAGAATTAAATATACAATAGAAAAACAGAAATATAAGAATATCTTAATTTTTTAAATAATTCTTTATAAAATTTCATATAAAATGTTAAAAAGAATATTATTCACAAGTAAATAATGTCAGAAAAATATATTATATTATTATTAAAAATTGTATTTATTTAAATTTTTAACTTTTATTATGTGCGATAAACGGTGATAATGTACAAGAAATAATTATTACTTTAAATAAAAAATATTTTTTGTGAAATTATATTATAATTATGTAAAATAATTACACAATTAATTATTTAGTTATATAATTAACAAATTCTATGCATCTACATTTTTAATTTATTTTACAAGTTAGAAAAGAAAGGTGTTACCAGCTGTGTTTTCTATTTTAAATTTTATTGAAAATTGTAAACAAAGTATTTGCCATTTACTGGACACATCTTTACAAACGTAAAAGAGAATAGTATAAAAAAGTTTTGTATGATCTTCAATGAAAGACTAGATGCGATGATGCCGACCTCTGTCACATTTTCTTCTCGATATCTACATATGCCTCGGTCATTGTATGATCCCTAATAATCGAGTTTTAAAAACTGTACTGACCCTTGTGTACATATGACATTCGTCAGTCGTCATGCCATTTATGGCAATTCTTATTATTCAGACTTGCGCTTCTTAAGCGCAAAGTTTACTTTCGACGGGAGAAAACCCCCTTCCAGCTTTATCGGCCTTTCTTTATACCTGTAACGGTTATGATGGGTAATTATAGTGATACGATATTCTTTGGTACGTCTTATTATTCACGCTACTATACCTGGCGGTATCCTGTGCAGCAATAACTTTGCTTGGTATGTAAGTGTCAAGTAGTGACCTCGGCTCCGAGGGCAAGGAGTGATCTTGCGCTGGCAAGATCTGCTCGTCTTCGAAGGAGTTTCGAATAGGCTCCAGTTGCGTGCTACCAGTTTTAAAGTCATGTGGAGGGAATTGCGGCGGTACGAAATGAGTTTTGGGTTCATCAGGCACCTGTTCGAAAATAAATTAAATAAAATTACGGTGGTTGTTGCGTGGAATGAGACGATTTTAGAAGCGAACTCTAAGCAAGAGTGATCCCGCAGGATGTCGTAAATATATAATATACACTGATAGAAAAATGTTTTTATATTTGTGACTATAATTACATAATATTATATTTATATTTAGTACTATTGTAATATTAATAATAATAATTATATTTATAGTTTTATAAAAATATATATAGTTGGAATTTAAAATGATTTTAATTATTACCAGGGATGAGAACAACGCTGTTATTCGTTTTTTTTGTAATAACAATTTGATAATGACTTTACAATTTTTTAATAATGATAACTAATTAAAAATTAAGTTGGGAATATCACTTTTGAAAAGTAACTTGTCATCATTACGCATTATTTATTGAAAAACGTAACTCATTACTTGTAACTTGCCGATGCATTACTTTTACTCGCTACTTTAACTCGTTGCAATGAGAGTTACTTTTTTTCAATAAATAACGCGTAATGGTTACAAGTTACCTTTTAAACTGACAAGTGATTTTCTCAATTTTAACTTTTAGTTAATTATCATTACTGTCAAAAAATTGTAATGTCATTACCAAATCGTTATTATAAAAAGTAACAGTAAAAATAACGGCATTACTTACTTCTCACCCTTGATTATTACTAATATTATAACAATAATAATCATAATTATAGTATATAAATATATACTATGTAATTATAATTACAGATATCAAAAATTTCTTCTTAGTGTATATAATAAAAAAAATCAGAAGAAAATTTTATTAAAAAAAATATTTTATATTTTTTATCTTAAAACGCATATTAAATTACGTCTTAATTAAACGAAAGGAAAAGAATTGTTAAAAGTATGCAATATATACTTTTCATTCATCGTTTTTTAAGTCAATATAATAGTATTTTATTTTAAAAAACTAAATTATTGATAGGAAATATCATGCATCATTTCTATCTGTTAAAATAAAATTAATATATCAATAGAAAACACATAGACAGCAACATGACAAAAGAGGTAATTAAGCTATACTAATTAGATAGCGATATCATTTTGTTAACGAGGCTAATTTATTTCCATTATAAAACGATTTTCGATCAATGTAACGTAGATCATGGAAGTTGTACATCACGCTGAGTGAAATGTATATTAATCATGGCTCTAGAATTTATTTCTATTTGTTACAATTACACTAACCTTGATAAAATTTTGCGGGAGATCCTGACTAATCTGCTCCTGCAAGACTTCCTTCGGCACTTCGTGACCGATTGTCGATGCGATATACAGCTGTTGCTGATTTGCGCGAAGATAGTTATCCTGAATGTAGGCTGGTAGACGAGCGTAAAGATCGCTATAAGCGGCAGTGGGATCGCTGTAAATTATGCCGGGCTGCATGTAAACTAATTGGTGCACATACTGTGGTTGCGAAGGCGTGATGTAAGCTTGCGTATGTAATAGGGACTTTTCTTGAGCTAGCGATTGCTGGGGTTGAACGTACAAGGGTGTCGTCAATAGTGGGGCCGAGTTGATTTTTTTTTTGTGTGGACTTGGATTTGCATATGTCGATTCTTTCGGCGCCTGAAATATTCACGATTGTGTGACGAGTAAAACAGAATTGACAAAAAACCGACTTGCGGCCGATTCAAATCAATGCTAAAATATTCGCGAAGCTGTTTGTTATGCAGAAAGAAAGCCTAACGTTTCTCTTTCACATTGTATTAAATCACAATATTGCGACACGATTAGTGCTACATAACCATTTGCACAAGAATACAATTTACTTGGGAGAGTTGCATTCACGCAAATTAAATTTACCTTGGTCGTGAATGTTACTGGCTCGACAGTAGAATAAGGTTGTTTTACGGAAGAGATCAATTGTTTCTGATTATATACGGGGGCATATACGGGTATGGAAATTTGTTGAGCCGCGTGGTTGGCAAATTGTAACGGAGGTTGCGCCAATCCAGCACCTTTTAGATTCACTAAGGGATTAACATCCAAATGAGGATAATAGGGAAGCAATTGTGCCACCGGAACGTCAATGTAAGCAGGATCTGCGAAATAAAAAAAGTGTAATCAAATTTTATATTCTCTCTTTTAATAGTTATTTTAAAAACTTTATGTCTATTAAGTGAATTTAGATTTTTTTTCTTTCTTAATTTAAAAAAATAATAGACTTACTTATTATCTTTTCTCCATATAATTAAATGTAATAATTTTTTATTCCATTATTAATTTGTAATTTTAACATAATTAGATGTATAAGTAAAAAATTTATATTAAATTATTATTTAAAAAATTCTTGAATATAAATTTGAAGAATAATGGTATATTATAAGCATTTCACGTTTGTTGAGTTTACCTTTATTAATGGCTTTCGTGTATTTTTCTGTAACTGCTTTTTGTTGAACACTTTGGATATGATTGCCTACCACTATTTCTGGTTGGTAATTTAATTTTTGCGATTCGAAGGCAATAGGATTAATGCCTTTAGCTATTTCCACTTGCTGTTGATATCCATCGTAATATTGGATCGGTGGAATATTTTGTTGTGGCAGAATTTGGCTCGGCTGCTTATATTGTGCTTCTTGTACAGTATATTGATTGGCTTGAATGTATTCTTCAGGCACTTGCTGAAGAAAACAAGAAAATAAAAGAGTTAATAAATGAAGGCATATTATTTATAATTCAATAAATTTAAATACATTTTATTATTTTTCTTCTATTAATATTGTTTATCTTATACAGGGTGTCTCAAAATAACTTGGTAATAAAGCATTTACCAAACTTTATAAACATTTTTTTTTATTTCCACATATAGTATAAAGTCCTGCAGTTTTGTCCATGAAATCCTGAGACATTCTGTATATAAATTAAATTTATCTTATGAATAATATCATTATCAATTATTTTTATATTGATATAAAAATGTGATTAAAAGAAATAAAAACATTTGAAATTTCGCATATTACAATGTTTAATTAATATCTTACACTATATTTTATGTCCTGAAGTCGCTGAGGTGGGACGTACAGTTCGGATTGACCCAAAGTATTATATTGGTTTGGTATTTGATACTGCTGCTGATTGGGCTTGGCGGTATATTTCGTTTCATCAGTCTGGATGCTCTCGGCCTTGGTCTTACCCTCCGCCTTCAGAGTATCTCTTTCTATATCTTCTAAATTAATTTTCTTCTCAGCACACGTCGCTGTTACCAGCAGACCCAATATTAAATAGACTTTCTGTAATTGAAAGGGAAAGTTAAAATTACTGTCAATCATCCGTCTACTCTGCTCTTTTATTCTCTTTTGTAAAATTCGCCATCCAATTGTGCATAATTTAATCTATAAGTTTCTATCAACTATAAATAAGGCATTGATAAATGCCTTTCAAGTTTATAATATAAATGGCATGATTGGCATGTGTCGTGTAAATAAAAAGTTAATTGCTTTCTTGATGCATATCAAAGGAAGGAAAATATATCATTATACTTAGAAAAAATACGATGATAAAATATGATGACATGAAATTATGCTGAAAGTTGAACTCAATAAACTTCAATATGACTCACACTAAAAATCGCAAGATTAATTGTTTAAGAAATCGTCTTTTTGTCAAATTTATCATTCTACTTTTAATTCGTATATATACAAAAAAAATGTGTAACAGAAAAAAATTAATAATCCCTAAATTATACATAATAATAATAATAATTAATCTAATAACGAAGTGATCAACGATGACGCGTCTTAGCGGCTAATTATATTTTAATCACCATTATCGTTTCCGGTAAAACGTATTTGCATCGAACACACTTTCACTGCACGCGAAGTTCTGGGTCAAACATCCGGCATGGACCACTCTTATATAGAATGTGTTGTCCCGCCATCGGCGGGGCGGATTGCTCCCTCCTCCAAACACATGTATCACCATATGCACGCATATACATTTCTCTCGTTTTTTTTTGTTAAATGAATTTTCAGGTACATGTTACTGTGCGCCATGTACCGGGAAAAAACTACCTTTTTAGAAATTTGTAACGGAACTTCGAAATATTACTCTAAATATTTTTCAATTTATAGAACGTATCACCAACCACGGAGATAACTATTTTTTTTATTTTGTTACAAAAAAAGTTTTTATATATTTCGCTGAAAACAAGTCCGTTTGCACGATATTTTTATTTGTGATTTTTTTAATAAAGTCAATATGTAACTGTTATAAAACTCTTTTCTTATTTAACAGCGACGTTATGCATTTCTTTTTCGCGCATCTAGTGACAAAAAACCGCGGATACTTTTTAGATGACCCAATATAATGTGCGATATTATATCCCACTAAATTATTGAAATAGAAACATTTTTAAATAGCGGGGTCATACTTACCATATTGTAAATATATAAAAAAAATAAAGACACGACACAAGGGACTTAGCTCTACTATAAAACCGAATCAGACGTCCATTCTCTTATATGCCTTTACCCCTACCAGATGTATCTCCTGTTGAGCACTTCACTTCTTCAAAGCGTGTGTGATAATCGGTGTCGATCGTGGACCACGCAGAATACTATCGATAGGAGTAAAAGTGAAGATATTCGTTAAATTACTCCCTCGATTTTTCAGATCATACGGCTGGATTTCATTTGAGAGAAAGATTAACATGTCTTGAAACTATGTAATATATATAACAATATTAAAAATAAATATTTTCCAAGTTTTTATAATTGGTTTTGGAAATAACTACTTTAGAAATAATATCTTATATCAATTGCTACTTTTTAATAAAATATTATATTAAATTAACTCGTTTTAGGTGATTCGTGACGATAAAATTTAGGATAGAATTTTTATGTTTCGTGTAAAACGAACTAATTTAAAAATTAGTATATAAAATGTGGCATAAAATTAATTAAACTAAAAATAACATACATTAATATATACATAAATGTATATTAAAATACATAACATATTAAATTATAAATATAGAAATCTATTTCGAAATTTAAAATTATTTGAAATATAGATCATTAAGGGTCGATTATTCCATCTTTTGGTAAATTTTACCTGTTAGATAAATCTAACAATCTGCGCATGTGATTGAATAATTTTGCTACTTACCCAACAGGTAAAATTTAACAAAAGGTGGAACAATCGGACCTTAAAGTGGATTTTATAAATTTCGGGAAAATATAAATAGAGTTTCTAACAAGAGTAATTCTTGACACTCAAGTTAATTAGATAAAAAATAATGATTGAGGTGAAATTGATTGATGTTAAATACACTCGTGTATCCGTATACAAAAAAAGAGTACAAGATTCGCTGATGTTTTGTAAACACATAAAAGGAAAACTTTAAGTATGATTAATAGATAAGAAAACGTTATTTTGCCTAGAACGATCATTTTGCGTCCATCACGAAAACGGAAAACTAATGCTTTCATAGAAAGAGTCGCATCGAAGATGCCACATCGTTAGTGAAATTAATCTTCGCGACAGAAAAAAGTCAGTTATTAAAATGCAATCTCCTGGGAATGTATATATCGCGTTGAGGTGATCAAATTGCACAGAAACAAGCTTCATCACGTACTTAATCATTAGCGTTCTTTCCATGAATGTTGTTCGTGTGATCGGCTATCTGATTGCGTTCAATGTAGAATAAAGTGCGTTAAATACTGGTAGCGTTATAGGCACTCGTTATCTTCACGTAAATGCTCTCTTGATCTTTTAAAGCCGTATTACTTGCGCTGATTATCATATCTGATTATTCGATTATTATTAAGCTACTAATTGTCTAAATTGCGCGTTTCGATCAATTTTGCATCAATTATAATTTGAATGGAACATAAAATAAATCAAACAATACAAATTTTACTGATTTACATTATAATGAGCATACAAATCAAATATATTACAAATGTGAAAATAATTTTTTATAACATTAATATTAAAATATATGACATAAAATTTTACGCATATAAATTAAGATCATCCCTTAAGACTCTAAAAGATCCCTAAAAGATCTTCTCTTTTAATTATAATAATATTTCCATTAATACTTGATTTATAATAGTTAATTACAAGTTAAATAATGAAGCATTATTTTTTAAATAATTTTAATTAACATTTGATAGAAATTTAATAGAAATAGTTACGGGTCATTATTACCAAGCAAATAATTAAAAATTCTTGACTATTTACCGTTTATTGATTCAAGTCCTGTATAATGAGAAACAAGCACCAACGTTAATTGTCTTCTGCGAACAATGGAGAAAATGATTGATCGGTCTCGTAGGAAGTGATGATTTCCGATTATTGAACTACATAATGATGTACACACTTATGGAAAAGTGGATTATTCTCACCATTGCGTGTCTAATAGTTATATGCGAGATTGAGCTATGATATTTGGACGCGTAATTTTGCTTAATTTAAAGGCAATGATAAGTATTTGGTATTTAAAACAGATGTATATCCTACAATAATTACAACTCATCGGAAAAAAAATTATATTAATAATGAATTACTAGAATAATTTTGGTTTTTGTACGATTTCTAACATAATTTTAATATATTCGCGTTACTCTAAATTTTTTTAATACGTAATTTTTTTAAACTGTAATTAATATATTAAATGAGTGCGAAAGTTCGCGCTCGATTCCACAAAAATGTTAGTTCAAGACGCGATACTTTACTCAAATCGGCAATTACACTATTCCATAGAGCATAATTTCTAAGGATCCGTTTTTAAATTCAGTTTTAATAATAAATCAGGCAATTTTTCACTCGCCCAATATATTTATGTACGTGCTAATATAAATAAAATTTTTAACAACACACAAGAAGAATGATTTTGCTGAAATAATTAATATTGAGGTAAATACAGACGTGAAATTGATTTTGATGAGCATCAAAATAATTATGTAGAAAACTCGAGCATGCTGCGCAATACTGCAAGGAGTTTTGACATTTTAGCAACAAGCTTAAGCGTGCTACAGAATTAATTTTGATGATTCTAACAAAATTATCTCCTGATTTGTATCTAGTTAAATTTTTAGATTTCAGCAAAATCGTTTTTTCTACAATATATACAGAGTAATTAATCATGTTAATTTTTTACATGTAGATTTTACTATCTAGAACAATATCTTATTCTATCTTATGATCTGTAATGATACGTTCAAGTTCACGTTTCTTTTCTCTGAATTTTCGGGATTAGATCTAACAATAAATCATTTTCGTATACATCAAACAATGTGAAGATGATTGGTTATAGCTCGCAGAATTGTATTATAGAATGGTGTAAAAGATCGCACTGTATGCCAGAATAATTTTTCACCTTTTTGTCATTTGTTCGATCAAATTTAAATTATAACGATTAATCGACTAATCACCCAGGCTAACTACTGCTTATCTCATCGATCGCGTGATAAGGTGTTTCTGAAAAATCCTATACGGAATGCCCATCGTTCGCTCATTCTATTCTATCGCAGACAATGGGGAAAAGGGCTTCGGTTCAGGGAAGCGGATAGAGAAGGAGATGGAGAACGGCTTTTCTTGCACAGATTCCTTGGCAGGAATGGGTGATCGATGCAGTCGGGAGTCACGGAAGGGAAAGGATCACGAGGATGGAAAGGAAGTCTCGTAATGATTCGCAATCTCTTTGTCGCTCTCTCTTTCTCTCTCTCTCTCTTTGTAGAAGTGGAAATGTTCCACTATCGAGTCGCACAAAGGCAGACCCTTTCATCGGACATTCCCAGGTGTATTCCACCTGCTAAAGTAAAAGAGAAGGACGAAAAAGAGAGGAGAAGAAGGAGGAAGGACTTTCTACAGCGGTCATGGGTGTGGATTACGATCTTATACATATACCAATTGCTCGCTGTTGCGTCGAACGATCATCGACACAACTGCACTTGAAACGAATTATCCGCAACCTCGAATAAGAAAACTTTCTCGGCCGTGAAGCTGGGCGCCTCCGACAAAATGCGTGCAAAAGAGAGGAGAAAAACGAGGAAGTCAATTAGACTTGTTACACTGGTGCGTCGTCGATCGGAATGCAGTTTCTCACATCACCACGAAGCGACAATAAAAAATGCAAATATTTGACCTTTTTGGCCGATCGCTTTCTCGAATTCGATCTCCGCCTACAGATTGCTTACGATTACCTATCCGTTTTGCGCAATCCGTTAAATTTTTGATGTTCTCTCGAGTTAATTGCCACTCATTCGCTTTCGAAATTGGCTCGATCAATTATATGATGATCATTTTCAAATAACGATTGTCATTTATATGCATATTTCTCTCATAAAGCAGTTGGGAAATCAATAGAAAATATACTAGATACTAGAAAATCTTTAATTAATAATTTTTCTATATTACTCGTATTTTTCTTTAATAATATTTTTCTTTTTAAAGGGATGCTGCTAAAATAAATTAATTGATTAAAATTATTTTTCAATTACTTGAAATTTTCTCAGAAACTAAAATAAAAGGTAAAACTTCTGTCTCCAATATCCAAAATGAATTAAAAATAATTTTATTTATTAAACAATTTATTTTAAATATTCATGCATTTCTTTTCTTTGGAATGCTAGGAGCAAGTAATTAGTTGTAACATTTATATATACAATTCATTTTAATATACAATCTTACATATACTTTCTAAAGATGTTAAAGTACTTATATGTAAGAATCATTTAACAATTTTTGTATATACTTGTAAAAATGATGAAAATTAACCCGGAACACGAATTCAGCGTGCAATAAAGCATTAGCAAATCATGTGTAAGAGTATTATTATAATGTATATAATTCTCTGAGGTATCCGTAATTTTGCAATTATTTTATATAGTCAGAATTTTAGTAGATAATAATTTTTATCTTATTAAATGATAATGCGATGTAACGGTAATTTATGAACTTATCAAAGAGAAAACTGATACATTTAAAAAATATGGCAAAAATAAACATCGCACCGCGTGAGAAACATCTATTCGCTGGAGCCAAAGAAACAGAGCAAATAGTATATAATTGGAGAAGAGTGCCAAATAAAGAATAACACATTTTCTACACAAATTAATTGAAATGTTATAACATTTTTTTGAATGTAACATTCCCTGCCGTCGGAATAATAGATAACTCAGTTGTTGGCTACGACGGTGTGACGGCTCATAAACATAAAGAGAAAATAATGCTATAGTTACAATAATGGATGTCCTTACACGCATGGGACTTTCTACTACCATAGCGTCTACTACCAAAAGCTGCAGCCTCGTTTATTCAGACTTTGTTCAGACAGGCGAGGCATTTAATACACGAACTTTCGGGTCGGCGTGTGTAGGATCGATCGAGATCGAGTCGCCGCGTGAAAGTAACAGGCTTGGTCCATCTGATTTTATTTCAGACCATCAGTATACGCGAGCGCGCTTGGAATGAGCAAAATAAAGTAAAACGGTGAGCACAGAGCGCAGCTCTCACTCATCTGCCGCGATATCCGCATTGAGATTGGCGTCAACTTATTATATTCCGCATAAAACATGCAATTCCGTTAAATATAAATTAATTCTATCCAAAACATAAAGTCTTGCTCATTACATACAAAAACATTAATATAAATTGACCAGAATTGACAGAGAAACGAGGATAAATATAAATATTTATTGAAAATAGTTATAATACAATTTACATACAATAAAAATATATATTAAACATAAATGTACATTCATAATAAAATCATATATTACGAATAAGAACATTTTGTACTTATTCAGTTTTCTTTAGTTAAAAAAATAATTTAACGACGTATAACTATAATAATAATAATAATAATAGTAATAATAATCGATAAAAACTCAATAAAATTCAAATTCATATTTGAATGATAAAATAATTAGATTTTCATATAAAACTCACTTAAAAGGTCATCAAGAAGATCATCTCAAAAGGACATATAAAAATATCGATCATCTCAAAAGGACATATAAAAATAATCGAATAAATAATAAATGATATAAACACTTCAGTACAAAAAGAATACATTTCCTTGATAATCATAACAATAAGATTTGAAAATAGAATGTGATTCGTTTTCGTAAAAGATTGTATTGGGTTGCATAACTAATTTGTCGTTTTCGGGAAAGAATTTATTAAAATGAGATTAAAAAGTATTTGATGAAATCGTCAGATAAAATGTCCTCAACTCTCGTAACATCCTCTCGGTTAATTTATTCCGGAATTTGATGTTCCAAAGATAAAATTAAGAAGAGTTAATTAATTATATTCATACAGCTAGCGGCTGTAAGAGATAAAAAACAAAATTAATTCTCAGGCTTTGAATACGATATAAAACATACTTGAGGAAATATTTTAGAATCATAACTTCACTTCCGCAGATAAAAATTTTTTTACAAATTCTTGTCAGGGGAAATATACGAGAACGAAGAAAAAAGATACTGAACAGATACCTATATGAACGTACTTTCGTGAAACTTCGAAAGGAAACGGTCGGTGAACGTTTCTTATCTCATTCACACGGTCTATCGACGCGCCAGGCCTGATGCGAGCAGACAGATCACGAGATTTGCTTCCGCTTTCCATCGCGACTGGCACGCCTCATCCGGTTGATCGACCGGACATCGCCGTGATCCAGATCTCTTCCGCTTTCCGACACTATGACCGTCACGCGTATGATTCCGTATTATTCGCGTTAAGACGATGCTGTACAAGAGAAAATTTTAATCGTACAATTAGCGTCGCGCTAAAAGGACGTATGGAGCAATGGCACGCAGAAAGACCATAACGAAATTAATTACTGAGCATGGGATTAATTAGTAGTGACAGGGAATTCGCCGGCAAAGAAATGTAGCGCACTGTTCGATAATCTCATAGAGTTTTAAGATAGAGCAGTCACATCGTCGCGATGCATCCATAATTTATGTCAGGTTTTTTCATATATTAACTTTCTACAATTATTTAAACTTCTCATGATGAGAATGTATCTTGATGTAGTTTAAAATTTATTTTTTTTACTTATTATTAGTGAATAATTAATTAATTTTAGACGATTTACATGATTTATGTTTAGAATAAAATAGAAATTTAGTTATAATTTTATATACTATATGTAATAGATATTTAATGACAATTATAACAATGTCTATAAAAATATATACATTAAAATATGCACATAACTGTACGGCATAAACAATTATCAAAATAACTTATCACAATCAGACGCAAATTTTTAGATCATCTATATAAATGAACTTTAAACATTCAATAATATAATTAAATGTGTCAGGTTTTAAAAACCAGTCATTGATATTTATCGATATTGCTGATATATGGAAGTACAAAATAAAAACTTCTTATTGTACGTGCATTAATTATTTGACTCATGAAGCGTACTATTTTAATGGCATGGTATACCCTTAAAATTGCCTCTTCTATATAAATTTCCGCATCTTAATCCACTAGATTTTCCTGTACATTGCAGTTTGTGATGACGTGTATATAATTACGTTGAAAGGAATACGGTAGAAAGAAACAGGAAGCTGTCGCTCATCGAACGAAAGTAAAGTACAAAAATAAACATAAAAGGGAAACCGGTTCGAGTTACTTATACTGGAGAGAAAGGAGTGCAAACGTCAAAAGTATAGGCAGTATAAAAGATCCTTTATATTATTAATGATTACAAAACGCATATTTATAATCGAATCATATGTAGGTCGTAAATACATAGATTGACATTGTCGGATTATAGCAGATCAGACTTATAATCAATACGACATTGTGACTTTTTAGCTTCAGAAAAGTCAATTCTTTTGCAAGGCAGACACAGAACTTGGTGTTCTCCTCACGCGTTTCGTAAATTTTAAAAGATTAACATCTCCCTCTCCCGTTTTCACGGTAACATAAAACTAGCGACATTCTAATATAAAAGAAAGAAAGTACCAAGCTGGATGGAAAGATGATATGAGTAATCGTATTAAATGGTGATCTTGTACTTACACCCAGCAAGCCTTTCATTTAGCGATTGCTAAAATAAATCATTCGGAATGTCGGTACCCATTAGATTGTCAAGTTCTTATTTTTCGACTTGCAGCTATCAATAATATAGACGGATAATATTAATTTGAGCACAGATTTTGTTTGATTTAGTGAATTAGAGAGTGAAAGTATAGAAACGAGATGAGTAAGCAGATTTCTTGTGTTTTATAATATGAAGAAGAAATTATAATTTAACTCGATCTCGTAATCTTCTATTTAGGCAAAAATAAAGCGACATCATATAAATATAAAAATGTCATAATATACAAAATTAATAAAAAAATTTCTAATTCTGTACTTTATTATCTTTTAAATAAAATTAGAATGAATAAAAATAATATGAAAAATTGAAATATATCAAACAAAATGTTTCAATTTTAAATTTATACTTACACAATTATTATTTTACTTAAAAAAAGCATTTAAATATTTACATATATCTTTTAATAATGCTTTTACTTATAATTTAACTTTGAATGTAAAACTTCATAGTTTTAAGCAATTCGAAAATTTAATTACAACTTTAGAGATTTAAAATTATTTAGTGTATGAGATATTTTTCTATTTGTATTGCCACTTATCTGTACTTACCTGTAGATATATCAAACTGAAAAAAGGAATCAATATCAGAACGGGTAAATATCATTAAGTTTTTATAAATGGGATTTATTTTATAATCTGAAAATTAAAACCGTAGATTGTTGTAATTTTGGATTATAAGTAAAATAAAAATAAAATAAAACTGAATATGAAAAACTGAGTGTAAATTCTTAACTTAGCTATGTATTTTCGTAAATAATTAATACATTATAAATGTAAAAACAAAGTTTGATATGCGATGTTCTATACAGTTGCTTAGTTAACTTAGTTTGCTAGGACAAGAAGTCGCGTCAATTCAACAACAAGAAATAACAACAGTGCAACTTATATATAATAGTATCAAATCAGTTTCGAGTGTTTGCTGTATTTTATCCTCTATTGTTTTGCTCCAAACTTGCCGTTGATCTCATCTTGCTGCTGCTGATCAGAGTCGTAAGCGGAGTACTGATGAATGTATGATCGAGTTGTCTGAGGAGCAACAGTAAAATCCTCATTCTGATAAGAACCCGCTTGATTTTGATAGGTTCCATAATTCTGCTCCTGCTTGTGGCCTGTCTGACTGTAAGTACCGTCGTAATTCTGTGACGCGTCGTAACTACCGTATTTGTCAGTTTGACCTGCCAGTCTTGTGTTGGCTACATGAGCGCGATGATTGCTGCCACTTTCGGGCGACGTATATGACACTTGGGAATGATTCCGCGACCCTGGCTTTCGGGCATTTGAATACTTGTTCTTACTCGAGGCCCTCTGAATCGACGAACTCTGCTTCGTACGTTCCCTATTGACCTTAGGGATTCCGACGGAATCGATCGCGTAAGTGACAGCGGCTTTGTTTCTCGCGTCTGGAAGGCTCACATACGACGCCGCGTTTGAATTGTAAACATCCTGATTCTCATATCCACTGTACGATCCATCACCGTTTGAAGCGTCTCTACTGGTGTCGTAGGTGTTGCCGACTTGTTGCTGTCCCAGTAGATCCGCAAAAGCTTGGCTCGTCACCTGTTCAATCTGTTGAGTATTGATGTATGCAGTAGACGGCTGGTAATCTTGATTAATTGGCTGTTCTACGTTGATGACTTTATATGTCACCTTCGGCGAGGATATCGGTAGATTCTTCACTTGAACATTTTGCGCGAGTTGATTATACGGATTGGCCGCTTTATACGTGCTGGATTGCACGTCAAGGTCTCGTGAGTTACCGGCTATGTAGTTTCCGCCATCCACGAAGTGATTCACCTGTGCATCTTGGCTCGTCTCTTCTTTCTCAACCTTTTTGTCTTGCTTGTCGTTTTCCGCAACTTGCGGTGTCTCTTGATAATAGATACCTAGGAACTGCGGCTGCACCTGCGGCTGCGATTGCGGTTGCGATTGCGGCTGCGGTTGCGACTGAGACTGAGGCTGTGGCTGCGCCGGTGGTGGTGGCGGTGGCGGGAACAGAGCGTGATTGAAGTAATGAGTGTAGTAATAGGGCGGTTGATAGTAATAGTTTGGATACGGTGACACTGGATTCACCGCGTACGGGGCAGGATATGAATTATAAGCAGGCGCGTTGGCGTACACATATAAGTCACCACCGTTATAATACGCGGGATAGACAAACGGGGATGTGCCATTTGTGGGATACGGATTATAATTAGGATTATTGTAAGGATCCCTTTGGTAATTGTTGTTGTAGCTGGAGCTATAGGTGTCCTTGGCGTCGACTTTCGGCGCGTACAGCTCCGATGTTAATTGAGTGTTTTCTTCTGTCTCGGTGCCTCGCTTTAGTTTGTGGCTGTAAGGGTATTCCGGATATGTCGTTAGAAATGGATCATTATTGAAATTCTCAATTTTATCCGACCAGGCGAAAATTGCTGGTGATAACAAGCAGAACAGTATCTGTAATAAATATTTGTATTTGCAATAAAATAGAATTGACAATTCTACAATTACGCTTAAAAATAATGTGTACCTTCAATTTTGATACTGATAGGATATATGGGATATGTTCAATTTTGATACAATGTACTGATAGGAGATATGGATGTAACTACTTCATAATATTAGTTAATAATATGATAGTGTACTTGCGTAAAAAAATAATATGAGTGTGTAATTGCGTAAAGAAATGAAAATATTTATCAATAATTATAATATAACTTCAGAAATGTATTTAAATTAATGATATAATTAAAGTATTGTTTATTAATTTATAATTGTCTTCATGCATATCTACGCATATACAAATAAAACAAAATCTCCGAAAATTAAAATATAAGTATGTTTTACATTAATTTCAAAATTAAATACATTAAATCTAAAATTGTTTTAAAACATAATAAACTTCTCTAAAGAGTCTGTCTGTAATTCCCGTGCAAAATAAATCAGACACTAAATTTAGCGTTAAGTACATTTATGTAGGCATTAAATATGAAATCTTCTTCATTTAATTAATAAATTTGTTAGTTTATTTCATAATTTATAATTAATTTATTATTACTGACCAGATGTTTCATCTCCGCCATCGGATAGCTATGAAGCTATGTTTCTTCCGTCGTTTAATTGCTATCTCATCCAACACCTCGTCCGCACTAGTAATTTCGTAGATCAGACTGACACGACAGTTCCACCTTTAATGACACATCGGCCGACATTGAATTTCTCCTTTATACCCGAGCACCGGAAAAATTACGGAAACTAGTTTAACATTTCTCTGCTCTTATGTGTAAGCAACTGGAAGTGATAGTGCACGCCTCGATAGTGTATGGCAGTGGGCTGTAACGTTACAAAAAGTTACGAAAAACCAAGTTTATAATTTTAATGTTAAATTAAAAGTTACGTAAAATAAACATTTAAAGCACTTGTCTTTAAAATTATAGTCGCTAAAGTAGTCAATTTATTTTTAATAGGAATAGAAAGTAATCAAATATAAGAACTGTACTATAAGAACTATATGCTAAATGAAAAAAGCTAGTAACCTTAACTTACTTCCGTAAAATATGTTTTTGTTCGAGAATTTCTCAAATCTCAAAGTCTATATGTGTCTTTTCATCTGAGTGTGTATGAGAGAAACAACATTAGAAACATTGAAGATTACAATATAATCATAAAATTTAAATATTAAATATTAAATATTAAACTAATAATCTCATAATATATCGACCTTTCATATATAATTACCTATATATCTTGAACTTCATAATGCTTCACAGCTCTTTAAAAAAGGATGCTATTGCATTCTACAGAATATCTGCTTTAAAATTGATTACGTTCTTTTTGCGCTTTCTTGTTTATTATTAAGAAACCCATTATTAAATACAGAATGTCTCATTTTAATAAGTCCACTTGAGTATTTTAAGATAAGAGATTCTGTTTTTTTTTTTCAGTTAGTATAGTCTTAAGAATATATTTTGATATAAACAATTTGACTTGCGCTTTTAGCGCTTTCTCGTTTACTATTAAAATTTTATTAAAAACAATATGCTTTTTTTTTAATAAACGCAAATATCTAAAAATGTATTATAAATTAGATGAGATATCAAAGTTTAGTTTTAATTATATGGTTTTAAAAAAGATGCAATTTGATAAAAAAAATTTGACCTTGGTCAAGAAAAGCATCTCTGTAATATATTTTACAACGCATGATTTTCGCAAAAATTTGGATTGAATCAGCTAAAGGCCGAAGAACAAGACGATAGCCACAAGCGAACGGATCAGGAAGTGGAGCGCCCTCCGGCATCCTCGAGAAGGATCTTTCCAATCTTGCTCAAACAACACCTTTCGCGACTGTACCTTTGAAAACATCGATTTACTTTACTTTCACCCGTGCACCATCTCTCACCGACAAAATGTTCTTATCAAGCAGACTGCATCTATGATAACAACATTTGAAATGGACGATTGCATTACGGTGATATTCGAAAAAAAAATCTTCCATCAATTTCTCTTACTTCAGAAGGAGATATCATTAAAGAAAGAGATATCATGGAATAACTTAATATCTATTGGTACTTTTCACTTGTATATCAGATACCAGAATATATATCTTCAATAAAATATAATTTATTATTTATTAAATAATACAAATATTTAATGAAATTACTTTATAATTCCATGATATATAATACAATATTAGCATATATAATGTAATTTTTTGAATTAAATATTAATTAAACTTAATAAAATATTAATTAATCAACAAGCATTAATTAAAAATATATACGTTTTCTTGCGTACAATTAAAATTTGTCAGATACTGATTTTTCTTTTAATAAACTTTCTTTAGTGAATTTTAAAAAATCTTGTATCACACATATCGTCGAATTCTAAATATTTTATTACATCTACTTAATTACAAGTTCTACTTCATCTGTTTAACTCTGAAATTCTACAGCAACAAAAGCGTTCCTTTATTTTTATACACCTAACTGCTGCATTACTTTTCGCACACGTTCGCATTCAATCATTACTTGAGAAAAAAGTCTCGCGTTACAGGTCAGTACGTTACGAAAGTGAATCTCCCAGTTGTCTACCAGGATGAACTCGCAAGTCCGAGATCAAGTTAAAGATGCGTGACGGAGGTCCGCCCGGAGGAACGTCTTTGCAAAGAGTAAGAGCGGACTTTTCCCGCTCTCGCCGGGCGTAAGAGTGAGACAAGCCTGAGCGTGTCTCGCAAAACCAGTCAGAAAATAGTGAAACGTTGTGCTTTTTGTATTTGCGAGACAGACCGGTTAGATCGGGCATATAGCAACGACGTGGGGCGTATATCTCGGCTAGATTACACATCTGAAGAGCTAGGACCTCTACCATGCGTGCGGCTCTCTCATGTGACTGATGTCATGCCGTATCGTGTCGTGTTGCCCTCGCGTATGTAAGTAAGCACACACATACTCATGCATATGAGTCACAGAAAATGGGTCAGGTATACGAAAGGAGTAATGCGCGATTGGAGCGATTAACTAAAGTCGCTTTCTTACGTGTAGGCGACGAAGTATCTCCTTGAAAACTTGATTAGTGTAAATAAACTAATTGCTTTGTCGTGCTAGTAGCTGAATGATCGATCACGATTTCCATCACGATCTATTAATCATCTAGTGATCGGGGGGAGGGGAGGCAATGTCATGTTTTATTAATATAAAATTTATATTAAATTAAATTATGTTGAAATGTTTCATATAACGTTTGGAAACGTTAAATGTAATTTAATAAGTTATTGTCTGTTGCAAATTATTTTATATAATTTATAAATTTTAAATTATAAAATTATATATTTTTTGTAAGTTTTAAATTATGAAAATATAAGAATAATAAAAGAGAATAAAATTATTTATAATTTTTAGATTCTTATTAACATTTAATTATTATTATTCTTATGAAGATGCTTATTAGCATCAACACAATTATTAAATTGCTTATTAATTTAATAAGTGATATTATTGTTGTAATTTTGTTCATGATTACGTTTTAACACTAAAAAATTTCGGCATGCAATTTGCGGAATCAGATATTTATATAAATTCACACAGAAATGTTTAAACATTAAGATTCGCTTTGAATATGGAATGCTATTAATAAAAATAATGAGTCCAATAGAAAAATATGACGATCATTCAATTTCTAAGTTGTAAAATAAAAATATTTAATTGGTAATTATTTTACTAACCTTAGAGATACTAACAATAATAATTATAATTTTAATTATAACTTCTTATTTTAATTTAAATGATATATTGAGTATCACTTTTGATGTATAAAAGAATAATATAAACTAGCAAGGCAACATACAAATTATATTTATTAAATAAATATTATTTTAACCAGCAACACAGAAATATTATTTTATTATGCTATGTAATTTCGCTCTCTTTTAAGATTAATTATTTTATAATTATGTATCCATATCTATAAAAAAGAAAATAGGTTATACATATATTATTATTATCAATATCATTATATATCAATTTCCATTATATATGTTGACATTACGTTGAATTATACATAAATCTTAACCAGTCAATCTTACCATCTGCAGCTGACAATCACTTTCCAAAATAAAATAAAGGTTTAGAAAGATATCTCTTACTCACCCTGATCCGTCTCGGCCTTGAAGTAAAAGCGATCCCGTTCTGTTTGTTGGACGGACTTATGCTTTTATTATATTTCATGTACGGTTATACCATTGCCGTTCGTGCGATTAATAACTTTCACGGTAGCGCCGCGGGTAAAAGCAACATTGGTCGTTGTCAGATACATCAATTTTGATGGACAACAATACTAACGGCAGGATTCATTCAAGTATCTTTTGATACACGTATTGCCCTCCATCGCGCGTGTCGAATCAATTACTTAGTATTCGCGAAGATATATTTGTAAACTCGAACACGCGAAAGTAAACCAGCACTCTATATATTTTAATTGCAGTATGAATTGAAATAATTGGATCAAAATCATATCTTATTTGTCGATTTATACTTTCACTTTTCCGATCTCTTTGATCATCTTCTTCATTACTGTGCGTGTTTAATCTTTATTAAGAGGCAAAACATTGGCGTATAGTCTTATGCACGCCGCACGCAATATCCAACATGCAATTTATTAGTAATCTTCGTGACTCTAGAAACTCCTTTAAATTCTTATGCTATTCGAAATTTATGAGCCGATCGTAAATACTGCTAAATTAATTGCCAATCGTTAATTGTCATAAACTTAATTAATTGTAATAAACTTAATATAATGATAATACTATCAATTTTCAAGATTTAAAGTAAGTTCTCTGGTATTCGTTGGAAAATCAACTCATTTATTATAAAAGAATGTATAAAATTACGTAATAAAAATCACAATTGTCAGTGATATAAAGAATAACAATCTATTACAATACATATCATATAAATATAGATAACAATTGGGTATTTGAGTATAATTACAGTACAGAGATTTCTATCTCTAGATAGATCGTACAGTAGAAAATTTAAATATAAATATTTATTCTATTGTATCTCAACAACATACATAGTCTTCTACTTGGGAAATACTATTGTTATTTTTCATGGCAAGATCGAGTCAGCATAAGATTAGATAATTAAACGGATTTGGCGTTTAATTACTCGTTCGTCGAGATCCAAACAAGGATCTTGTAATTATAATCCTAAGCTGTTATCGAATCCTGACAATGTGTCGGGACGCAAAAAGATTTACAAAACATAAATTAATATTTTCCGTTTGGAACCGAGTACGAAATCGTATCATACTTTGCGCCACCTAAGTCTGCATTTACAACTTTCTCGGAAACATATCCGACATATCTCGGACTTACGCCAGTATGAGTGCCTTGCGAATCCGCAGATTTCCCATGGGAACTGGACGAACTATATATTGTGGGTGTATAGCCGTGGCTTCCGGTATAAGTTACGACTGGGCTGGAACTGGAAGCTGCTGCGTAATTTGCGCTGAGGGTGTAGCTGGTACCAGCGCCGGAGTAGCCGGAACTGGGAGAACCCACATGACTGATACTCGGATTTGAATAAGAAACACTGGGGCTAGAATAGCTGGTACTGCTACCGGACGAATGAGATGGCAGATAATTCGTGTACGTGATGGTGTTGGACGATCCCGAGTTCGAGTGAGATCCTGAAGCGATTGGTAGCTGATAGTTGGAACCGCCGGACGATATGCTCGAAAATCCGGAATGAGTACTGGAAGAGGATCCTGAAGTAGCGGGATAACTGGACGCAGCACAAGTGGCTGATGCTCCTTGAGTACCCGAAGAGCTACCAAGGGTAGAGATGCTGTGAGAGGATGTAGACGGGAGGTTGTAGCTGGAGGAGCTGCCATGCGAACCGCTAGCGATGATCAGGCCACCTGTCACGGGGTGCGAAGAACTTGAAGATGCGGAATGAGTAGGAAGACTGTAGCTTGACGAGGCACCCGATGAACCCAATGATAGACCATGTTGTTGGTTTGATCCCAATACGAGCTGAAAGCCGTTAGATCCTCCGTTGCTGTAAGCCGAAAGTCCGTGGCCACTGGTAGCGTAGATCGGCGCGCTGTGCGAGTTGGAGCTGGAAGTACTTGCGGCACTGGCGCTGCCACCATGGGCTCCGAAAGTAACGGGACCTGTTTTCGCTGGAGCGAATAGTGCGTTGCTATTTCCGCCGCTTCCCAGATGAGCTATGTTGGGCACGGAATAAGTACCTTGAGCCGAGTGTCCACCCAAAGAGACACTTTGGTGACTCAAGTGACTGTGACTCAATCCAGGTGACTGGTATCCGGATCCAAGACCGAGACCACTGGACGGCGCTAAGGAATATCCGATTCCATGGCCAACGGAGCCGCCCGAATTAAGCAAGCCGCCGTGTCCCAGGGAGAAGCCACCGGATGATCCACCTAGCTCGTAACCAGAACTCAAGCCCGAAACGGGAGACGAATAGGAGGAAGAAGATCCCGATGGGAAAGTTACCAAGTTGTCATTGATGCCGCGTTTGTCCTTCAGCTGCAATAGAAGCTGAGTTGGCAGATTTTCATTGCAGCAGACTCCACAGGCGAAAGCCACCAGAAACACCTACACGATCAGATCAGTTGTTATCGCACTTCTTTATACATGACTTTCTAGGGTGTCCCACTTTCGTAGAATTGATCAGTTTGCGTGAAAGTGGAATACAAAACTGTTATCCAATTATATTAAACTGTTACCCGAGTTATAATTACAGATGAGTTATGAATAGTCACATTAATTAAACAAAAAACAGGTGGTAAATTCTAATTAGTCAGTGAAGTAGTTGAAAATTAATTGGCTGATCTAGCGCATTATTATCACAGTATTATGAGTTGATAGTCGATAATTAATATACATGATATGTAATCTAACAATGAGCGGTTACATGATAACTACATCGTATTAATTAATATTGTAATTCAATTAATATTCGTGGGAAAGTATTTAATCACAATTTGAAATAGATGAATCGTAATTAATACGAATGCTTTGAATTTAACGTAAAATGTGTAAAATATTTTAAATCAATTTTAAATTATAATTAATTAAACTAAAATAATATATATTCCTCAATAAACAAAATAAAAATAAAAATAAAAATCACGAGTTGCAGAGTGTTTTATATACTAGATCAGTAATGCACAATCTGTGGTCTACGAACTGCTGTGGTTCATCCGCGAATTTTTTGTGGCTTGTCGAAATAAATATTAAAGATTTTACCTATTTCTAAAAATAATCCTCTGAAAATGACTCTTAAAAAAAGATTGCACTGTATTAAATAATATAATTATTAATAATATAAATAATATTGGGTCATTTAAAAAATATCCGCGGTTTTTTCATTCAAAAATTGAACAAAAAACCGCGGATACTTTTTAAATGACCTAATATATTAACAATATAAATATGCATATAAAACCTTAATAATTTGTTATTGAAAAACAATATAATCTCTCTTTTGGAAATCAATCAAAGATAAACAATGGATGTTAAATAATATTAATTAAATTTAATGTGTTGAATATATTAAAAATTGACGCGAAATTAGTTTCGACTTACATAATCTTCATCATTTGCTTATGACTATTAATAACATAAGTAGTTGTAAGCGATTGATAAGGACTATGTAAATCGAAACTAGTTTTAAAAAAAAACTTTTTGAGACAAAACTTTGGTCGGTTTCCAAATATAGTTTATATTGATTAGTAATATGCTGTAAATATTAATTGCAATATATTTATTGCAATTAATATTTAATAGTTTATTAATTTTCGGACACTGCAAATTTAAATACGTTAATATAAAATCATTACTTAATTATTTATTAGTAATATCTATTGAAAATTAAATGATAAGTAAATATAGTACTTATATCATATCCATTAAATGGAAACTTAATAAAAATTTTATTTCTTAAGTTATTATATTTTACATTAATTATAATATATTTATATAAATTATTAAACACACTATGTTATTAAACACTTTGTATAATAATTTGTATAAAAAGAGCAATTATACAACTGTAATATGTACAAGACACACACGAAAACACAAAAATGATCGATACGGAAATTAGAACTGAATTTTCGCAAACACTTGTGAAGACGTGAATACTCACCATAAACAACATGCTTGCCAAAATGGGGTTGCTGTTGTAACTATCTTGTAACTTAGTGATAGACGAGTGGTTGAATGATATTGTGGTCTCTGATATTGCTAGCAAGAAGAAAGCCTTTATACATGGATCCCCTCTCGTACGGTGAAAGAAAGGTCTAGGTGAAGGTAAATATCCCCGCACTAATATGTCGAGCGTCGCATCGCATCGTCGCTGTTTGGCACAGATAGTAGTCAACTGCAACGCGGGGACTATTCGCATGTGTTTTTGCAAATCAGACCCTACTTGCAAGTGAAAAGCGGACCAATTCGATCCTTATCGACCGCAAATTCTTATTAGTTGAAAAAGATAATTTTAAGTTATAGTTAAATTATGGTAATTGTAACTATTTTTATATAATAGCTATAATTATATATATAGTCATTTTTTGTTACAAACTATACATATTTGTTGATAGAACTTTACATATAATTATTATTATTATGATAGTAGTAATCATAATTGTAATAGCGTATAATTATAGTTGCAAATATCAAAAATGTTTCCTTCAATGAGAGGAAAAAAGAAAAGACTCAAAATTCATTGGCGAATATGTCATCTAGGTTAGCATATAAGGGATTCGAAAAGATTTATTGCTTCTCTTGCATAACAGATTGAAATTTTGTCTTCTCGCTTCTTGTTACCTCTGCATTCGCAAGACATCTCGAGAAAGTGTGCAACCACCTTCCGCACTTTCTGTCCGGGAATATTTCAATTAAAGGCTTTTGTTTTCTTCCTTATACATTTCTATGAGCGATATCACGTAATATGAAATCGAGAAAACCTCGGAAGGCCGGGTATAATAGTAGGATATGCTAAGCCATTTTTAATTACTACTCTCTGCAGAACCGACGATCTAATTTCAACGTGATAAGAATTACTATTGTTTCGAGCCACTTCATTCCACCTTTTTTTCAGCATATTTTACTTTATTTTATTTCCCAGTATGATTAATTACTGTAGACAAGCGGAAGCATTGCTTCATCAAGCATCGAGAGAAAACGCAATTGCCCGAATCGGAGCGAAATAATTTATTTTATATTTTTCACTTTTAGTTTGGACTTATAAGAGGGTCATCAAATCTAACATTTAAAGTTTTCTGTAGCTGAACTAGTGTACACTTTTAGAACTTAAAGAGATAGATATACGTTTGATATTTGTCGAAAGCGAGAGAGTTCTGGAACAGTCTAGTGCAGAAACAGAAAACAGACCATTAAATTCGTCGAAGTACGTACCGTTACGCGTAAGTCTTAGCAATTATCGCTATTAATTTATTTTGATAACAAAAAGGCAGACTTATTATATTATGTATAAATGTGTATTTCCGGAAATATATTGTTTTCCGATATTCTTAATTTTAGTATTCTTGTCCAAATATGTATGTATGCTTCCGGACATTTAGTTCCTGGTTACGCTTCTTCATGCATGAAATAATTCCGGAATATATGGCTTTCTGAAACATTATTTCATTATTTGCATTTATTTTTACGGTTTATTTTTAGTTGATAAAATCTACTATTATACATGATAAAGCCAACTTAGTACGCGTATTTTTTATTTAATTTATTTTTATATACTCTTTTTTTATCTAGTCTTCAGTCTCTTTATCGATTAAAACTAAACTGCTTTGTGCTACAAAATACAAAATTAGACGTATCTATCTAAGTAAGAGATACAATGAAAAGAAGTAGATTTATTGATACCATTATTTATTGTAAAAAGTTGAAGCTAAATCTCAGGTATATTTTAAACAAAGCAAAATATTTCACAAAATTTCAGAGTTTCTTATTTATCGTGTCCTTTAACAAAGAAACTTTCTTCCAAGTCTAGAGAGATAGAGAGAATCTTACTTTTAACATTTACTTTAATTTTACTTTTGACCCTTACCCTACAAAGTACTACTGACCGAGCGATTCCTGTTCGTACAAGTTTCTTTAAGTCTTTCAGTAATTATACTACATTTTATTATTTCCCAAAATGAAGTTTCAATATTTATTTTAGAAAGTTGGAAATATGTTGATGATTTTTTAGAGATTTTTTTAATCATTCTGAATAGATGAAAAAAACGGATGGATCCCCGTTTGTATGGATGAGGCATCAAATTGTATCTTTGTACGGTAAGGGTTAATATTGATTGCAAGAGAGTGTAAGGTCAACATCACATGCCGAGTATTATGCGCGTGCTTCGTTCATCAGCCTCTTACATAAAGTGTAGCATGTACTAGCAAGAAAAAGATGTTGACGCTCGCTAAGAAGTATTCTCGGGCTGTGCATATAAAAAAAGGTAAGATATTACTACACGTTGAAAGCCGATTGACATTTGAAAGTAAAATGCGCGCGTTTGGGGAAATGAATGAAAAAGTTACTGCATCTCGTTTCTCGTTTTTGTGTCTTTATACGACAAACATGTACAAAATTCGGACATGTTTAAGAATGAACGCAGCCGTAAGAAGGTAATTGCGATCATTCTCTCGTAGCATTACATCTAACTTGTTCCAGCATGTTAAATTATGGTATCTGAAAACACATCATTCGATTATTTTACTTTCACTAGCAAGATGAAGAAAGGAACCGTTGCTTGTGGCTATCATCCAATTGAAAAGACAATGAATTAAGAGAATTCTGACAATTGTCGCGGTCTACTTCGAGAAAGAAAAATAAAAATGACAAGATACAGTGTCTCATTTATTATTGACAAAATTATATTTAAATTATATATAATATTGTTATGCTATTTTAATAAATAGCAATAATTCTGATATAAGTATCTGATATAACTCTGATGTATAAATATTAATTAAATAACTTCTTTATTGAAATCTAAATTTTAATTTATATTAAAATATGGCCACTCTATATTATATATATATTCGTACAGACTTATTAACATTTAAGTTTATATAAATATGACATTGATGTTAATTAGTAATCAAAATCTGCACTGTTTGCAGATAGCTTCATCGAGAATTGCTTTGCTTATTATAGTCAGTGCATATCTATGCATAACAGAGTATCCTTGCACGTCAGATATTATCGCAGCTTTCGTGTGCTGCGAATAATATACCTGTCACGTCGTTAACATCTTGATAAGAGCTAAGTACAGTGCACGTGCATTATTGCGCAAGACATGTACTAAAACGAAGCATAGAAGACAATGTTCCGCAAACATCATTTCTTTCGACAAGGAAGTGCTCTTTGTTAGTAATATTGAATTCTTTTAGTTAAATTAAATTTATTTGAATTTAATAATTAATCAATTTCTACAAATTTAATTTTTAGTTTTTGTGACTTTAATTTAGTTTAGTTAAATTTAAATAAATATAATTTTTAACTTAAATATAAAGTATAAAATATATTTATAGAATTATAAATATATTGTACTTATTTAATTTATATTAAAAACCAAGATCATGTACACGTTTATTATAATAGAAAAATTATTAGGTACGTAAAAATATTTATGAAATTCGAAATTTTTAGGAAAAATTTAATAATTTTTTATCAAATGATTTTATTTAAATAATATAAATAAAAATAATATTAATAATTATTAAACTATTAATGAAATTACTATTAAAGTCTAAAAGAAAATTGATTCTATCATTTATGAAGAAAACCATTTAGAACCATAACGCTGTACGGAAATACGCGGATACGATGAATCATTATCCTGCTTCATGTGTGATTTCGAATAAAGGATGTCATCTTAAAATAGCTTTCGCTTTTCGTGCTTTATCATCATTTTATTATAATTTTCTTGCATCGTCATAACTCCTTTTCCCACTCGATGTAACTCTTTCATTAGAACATATGATTCTTTAAATCCATTATCTGACGATACTTTGGTCTTTTACTTTCTTGTCATTTAAAATTTTTCTTCCTTTTTTCAGATTTGTGAATTCCTTTACTTTCCCGGTCACTAACTTTTTCCCACTGCTTTCCGCTTTTTTATGTGTTTATAAATCTCTTTACTTCCTCATCTTTCTTGCCGATTTAGTCTGATCATTGCCGGAACTCTCGCTTTCTCATTATTTGAAACTATTTTAAACGGCTAACATTTAACTATTCACAATAATAGAAAAATATTGGACAGAAAAATGTGAAAACATCTAGTTTGTTATAATAGAAGCAATTTATGTATCTGACGAATAGAATGTAAGATTTTCCAAATAGGGTCCAGAAAGCGTGTCTGAGAAACTCTATACGAGTTCAGAGTAAAATGACAAAAATGCATCAGCGGAATGAAATGGAAACCGGACAGTAGAATATAGGTCACTTGCGGAAAGTGAGTTGACAAGTTTAATGCGAGAAGTCACTAGGCTTTCAGGGTCAACATGCACTTTCGATTCACCAGACTCGGTGCGTGCTTGATCTGTCAAATATCGTTTGCAACTATATTTATGGAAACTATGTTAAAATTTGGATTTGGTAATGGTATGATTTAATCACGTTTAGAAACTTTCTCGAAGATATCGTCTATAGTATTGTTGTAAATGTAAGAGATGCAACGGACTATATACATATATGTGTATGTATACCGCTTATTTGCTATAATAACGATACAGAAGAAGATAAGATTAAGAAACAAAACTTTTTTCAGAAAAATGAATGTTAACGTTTCCGAAATTCATTAAAATTCATTAAAATTTTTTGTAATATTTTTGTAATATTTTTTGTAATATTAGTTTGAAGTGCAATATTGATATTATAATTGATTATAGAGGAAAGTGTATATATTCTTCTTTCTCTTTCCATTCTTTTTCTGCAAGTAACTCAAGAAACTAGCAAATGAACGATATGCATGTAAATAAGTGATCTACAAAAATCTGCTTTAAGTTACGCTCGCTGCCTTCCGTAATAGATGGTTTCACAGATTTTTATTTTTTTTTTTTTCAGATGAATTTGATAATTTCTTTAACTTTCTCTAAAACATATAAATTTAGTTATCTTTTTTCTAAAATTTTGTTCCATTTCCATATCGTAAATATATTAACAATAAAAAATAATAATTTTTTATCATTCTTATCAGTTTAAAAAATTTTAGTGATCTGAAGAGCAAAATTATTGAATTCAATAAGAAAAAAAGCGCAGATTGCAAAAAATTATCAGCGTTAATAAAGATCGTTGAATGAATATGAAGCGCTTCTGTTCAATAATTATCTGATGATTCCATTCGAGATCTGTTCCAATCGATGAATCGGATTCGACAACAACGGCACGTGTCTTTCCTCTTCTCCTAGTAAGAATGAGTGCAATGATTACGAAATCGTGTAAGAATCTTACACCTGTAAATAGCAATACGTTATGCATGCTTAGGATTGTTCAGATAACCCGACTGCGTTGACCGTGGCTGGAATTATCGAACGACTTTCGAGGTCAGAATCGAATGGCGTAGCAATGAATAGCGATGGGGATCATGTCCGACGGTCACGACTACACGGGTGAGAGTTTCTTAGGTCTGGGACCGGAAATAATTCAGTTCCTCGACTCAACTTTCCATCGCGATAATATGAGATGCGCCACAAGCACTACGGTATGTTTTTGCTATTAGATTAATATTATGCGTATGTCTTAGACACTCATATTCAGTTCTAACGCAGTTCTTTAATGTCGCTATTTAAATTCTAAATTTTAGCAATTTTATGTCTTGTTTAAAACAAATTTATTATATGCGTCAAATTAAAAATAAAATCGAAACAACAATATCGAGAAGAAGAATTATCTTCTAATTACATAAAATTTAATAATTAATAAAAAGTATTTATTTGACAAAATAAATAGTACATGTGTATTTACATATCGAAAAAATAAGTCCGTTTTGAAGACGATAGAAGAAGCACGCGTGAAATTTCACAAGCATTATTTATATAATATCATTAAATCAATAAACAATTTATTTATATAATATATATAATACGCACACACACATACACATACATACATACATACACATATACATATGTATCAGCTTTTACAATCCAAAAATAAAAAATAAAGATAACCTACTTATAATAATATAAGAAATCAACGTATATTTCTACGTTATAAATAACATCTTTGAACGTTTGTATGAATGGCAAAGTTTCTTTTATGCATAATCGACTGTTAGAAACGATGAATGACGCTTAGAAATATTCACTTGAGATTCTTGCCACAGTATCCTAATTTCAATGAAACAACTACGCTAATTATCATCAGCATAATGTCACTTTCTCGATAATGAATTCGAAATAAACGGATGCACTGTGACAGATGGTGCAGCGGATATGCAGTATGAGGCACGTATTGAATAATCACCGTAGTTATATTCAACAGCGAGAAATTTAAATGTGCTCAGTATTAAGCATTGTATGACAATTTAGAGAAAGAAAAAATCATCTTATTTTCTAAAATTATAATACTAGAAATGTAGGTTATAATAGAATTACGAATATTATTCGAATTAGTATATGTAACAATACATATCAAATTTTAGTACGCACGATTAAATATAAAACTATAAAGAAATTACGTGTGGATCTTGAAAGGCAAAATCTGTCAAAATTTTGTAAGTTAAATCAAGTATCTACTTGCAATTAATGATACAATTAACGCATCATTCAAAAAAGTTACTCTGTGTCATACAATAAAAACAAATAAAAGTCTCTATTGAAACGGTTGATTTGCAGACCGCAATTCTTTTTGTCAACTTGAAACTCTCTTACTGAAACAAGAAAATGAAATCGTTTAGGTGAAATAGCAGATGATGTAGCGCATCGTCATTAACACATCAAAACCATGAGATAGTGACTATACGATAGTGACTCTCCTTTGCGTACTTTCTTCTTCAATCTCTCCCTCTCGCTTTTTCACGCGGATAAACAGTCAGTCACAATACTATGGATTGATTTGCGCTCCGTTTATGCTCCGCATGGAACAGGAATATCTCATTTCCATATTTTCGTCGATCCTATCTGCGTTGTGTACGAAGGTGCATAATTCCAAGGGTAACTCGGTGAAACAGGTTTCTGCAGCTGATAGGGAATATTCACGGGATAATAGTACACCGGATAAACAGTTTTAATCGGTTTATAAAGAACGGGATTGATCAATGCGGTTTGCACACCGTACGTGTGTTGCACGCTGGACGTTACAGGAATGGATTGCGCCGGATGCACTTGAGTGGGATTCGCCGGCAGTAAAGGAGCGGTGATCGGATGTATCGGCGTCGCGAGGGGAGCAACAGGTCGTAATGGTTGAATTGGCAAAGCTACCGGGGTGATTGCCGCTGGTGTTAGAGCAACCCCCGGTCGATTAGATGGTGAGACAGACGAGAGAGGCGGTGTTGTCGTCGCTGGGATCGAGGGTACTGATTCCGACGGTTTATGCTGCGGTTCTGTGGGAATCGGTATCCCAAAATGGGTAGGCGATGTTTCAGGTCTAAAAGAGCCGGATGTCAAGATGGTGGTACTGTAGCTGGGAGCCAAGTTGGTTCCCGTGATAAAAGTCGGTACGAATCCACCATAAATGGGGATCCCCACGGGAGATCCAGTCGCGGAAAAACCAGGCTGGTTAGAAGCGGGTTGTGATGATACTACTTGGACAGTACTATCACCCTTAGATGATTGCGATGAAGATTGCGTAGTGAAAACTCCCGTTGCTACCGTTGTTGTGGTCGGAGTTTGAGTAGTAGTCGGAATACCATAGTTAACGGATAATCCCAAGGGGTTGACTGTGGTCTCTGGTAGAAAAGTAGACTGGCTGAACGCGGTATTTCCAGAGCCAACAGTGGTAGATTGCGACGTCGTGGGAATACGCGGGTTTATTTGCTGACTTATGGAGGCCAAAAGTTCTTGATTCTGAATAAAACCTGCTTGGTTCTGAGCATATCTTCCTGCCGTGTTTGCGCGCGGGTTAATCTGAGCCTGAGCGAGAGCCTGCTGCAATTGAATGATTAGCCGATCTTTCTCTAGAGACTGAATTTGTTCCAGAGTCTCTCGAGGATCGAGTGTTCCCGATGCATATGGCGGCAACGCGTCACGGTATTCCTCAGAGTTCTGCGAGGTACTTTCAAACTGGCCATTTAGATTATGAATTTGATTACCGATATTCTGAAATTGATTATTGCTGGGCGCAAAGTCTTGATTGCTTGCGGGTGCGCCGTAAAGTTGCTGGATCGCCTGCGCGTTCTCGGACAGGAAGAACGCGGCGTCGGAAATTTGATTCTGAGCCTGCGCGAAATTCTGTTTCTGTGAGCTTGTACCGTGAATTTGTCCCTGATTTGGAATGTTCTGTGAATTGAAATTATTCGTCGAAGAATGAACCGGCAGCTTTTGATTTTGTGGCGGTAAATAATTAGCGGTATGCATGCCAAACGGCTCATTATTTTGACTAGCAATCGGATTCACTTCCGTAAAATCAACGTTTCTAATCGGGCTCGGTATTTCCTGTTTCACCAGTCCTGTTCCACCGAAACTGCTTGATTGCTGTTGATTAATGTTGTACTGCAATTTGTTCTGATGTTGCTGAGCATGATATTCATGTGTGGCCTGATTGGAAGTTGAGTGGATAGGAGATCCATATTTCGTGAACGGTCTGTTCAACTGGCCAGGGACCTTAAATGCTATTTGACTTCTGGATGGTTGCGTTTGGATGCGAAACCGAGCATTTGAAGAGACATAATTCGGCCTGTTATAGACGTATCCGAAATCTCGTTTCCGTTGCACGTCGAATTGCTTGGAATTGGATTTAACTTGAATTTCGCCAAGGTTCATCACTTCCAGCTTCGTGACTTCTGACTTCTGCATTTCGGCTTTCTGCTTAGCTTGCGTCAGCGAAAGCATTAATACGAAGACATAGATGACCTAAGAATGAATTATATTTCTTGCATAAAAATAGCTAAATATCATAATATAAAACTAAACAGACGTATAACTAAAATAGAATAAATATTTAAATTAAGTGTATAAGAAGTAAATTAAAAAAATATATATGTAGCGGAAAGTTGCCGATATAGCTCTTTCAAAAAGACACCTCCCTTAATTTTTCGGAAACTAAATATTTTTTACTAATACTGATAGAAACATGATCTATTTATAGATGATTAAAAAAGTAAAAACTCATTATTCATGTAATTGTAGCTTGTTTTTATACAAAATCAGCTAAAAATTAATTCTACAAATGCGAAAATAAATTCGACTTTTCTTGCCAATTGCATTATAGTTTAAATATTTATATAGTGGTTATATTATTGATAATATTAAATCGTTTTATATGGTTGTAGTTAATTAGTTTTATTTATATTTTTTTGTTATTTTTTTTATAATAAATTATTTTAATTATAAAATTATGCAGCGTAAATCGGTACACCTATCTGTAATACAGACCATAAACTTTTAGGTTAATCTTTATAGTATTATGTTATAGGCGTTATAGTATCAAGTAGTCTTATCGGAGCTAAAGGCAATCGTATATTTATGGGAAGGCCTTAAAGAAAACTTTCGCGTTACATATTTGCATTTTGCAGAATAGCACAAAGTATTTGCATTAAGCATTTAAATCAACAAAGAGCTTTTTATAGTGAAAAAATTTTAGAAAATCTTATATGTTCATTTATAGATATTTTGTAAAACTTTTCTGTGAAAGAAAAAAATAGGAATATGTGACATTATGTATCACAATTTTGGGACTCATTTAGCCAGGTGCTCATCGTAATGTATCTTGTAATGTTCCAACTATTAAATATTTTTAAATAATGAAAACTTTCAATTAAAAAGAAAAAAGATACATGTATATATATATATATATATATATATATATATATATATATGTGAAATATATAAAAATATTTTAAAATAAATTCATACATGAAATATTATGAAATATTATATTAGGTGTTGGAATTAATTCGTAGCGTTTTACAAGTGATGGGAAGTACTTTCATTAATGTATTTTTTAATGCTCATGTGAAATAAATAACATTCTTTCATTAAAAAACGCTACGAATTAATTCCAACACCTAATATGAAAATTGAATACGTCAAAATTTTTTTATAGTTTCTTATTACTTATATGTATGCGTATTAATATGCGAATGGACAACATGATAATATATATTATAAAGAAAGTTTTATAATTAAGATTATTACATACCAGAAACAGCCGCATTTTTAAATTCATATAATCCTTCTCGCACTTAACACTACACTGAGGCTGTCTTCTTTAATGAGAAACTACGCTATTTCTCACGAGGCCTCGACATTGAATTAGACTGCACGACTCAAGAAACTAATTTGTTTAAGGATGGACAAGTCCGGGCCGACTAAGACTACAGCTATACCAGCACATGTATAAATACAATCGGGTCGCGACAATCCACGAATTACAATAGACTTTCTTACGGGCTTTCTTCGATTGAACTTAGGCAATACTGTTACGGATTTGTGACGTTACACATATCGATGCAAAGAATGTCGTATATTCAGCATAGTCCTGTAATCGAAATTTCGTAGCCGCTTACTAAAGTCTTATCCTCGTTAACGTGTGTGTGTGATTGTTATAATTGTAAAAATAAAAATGCCATTATTCTTTAAAATAAAAAATTTTAACAATAAAAAATCGGACACTAAATATACTTGTATGTTTATAAATGTACAATAATACATTTGTAACATATTATTACTTGTCATTCGTTAAAATTAAGCACATTAAAATCTATTAAAAACATCCAAATTAAATCAAAAGATGTACTCTCTGAGGCCCAACGATAGAATCAATAATCTTGCGCGAAATTCAATATAAAACGCACCTTATCTTACTAAAACCTTCCACCAATGAATCTACGCGACAGGAAAGAATAATAAAGCGCAACTAAAAGTCCATGGAAGTCTAAGTTGGCCTTTAATTACTATAAAAGACACAGAAGAAATATATAAAATCGCAAGACTTGTTTTTATTAAAAGGTACAAATACAGATTGCGTTTCGTTCATAATAAAGAATAGCCCAAATATCACTCCATCCATCGCAAGATAGGACGCATTAATAGACAAGTGGTACTTCTCAAAATTAGCGACTTTTCAGTAGAGCACTTTTTGAATTCTGAATTGAAACGTTTTAATTAGCATGAGTAATTTCTATGACTTTATTTTCTTTTTATATTATATTTTCAATTATAATTCTTTAATAAACTATATCATGAGTTTTCAAAATTCGAATTCACTGCATTTTCACTGCAACTTTAACTAAAATTCTATCTTCTTATCAAAATTGTAATATATAAACAAAAATAAGCCATATGTATATGTCATTTTTCCACAAAAATGTATTAGCCTTTGAGATCCAATTTTCTTTCATTATCTTAAAAAAAATTCTAATTCTTGACTTCCCAGATAACACAAAGTCTAAAATTGAGACATAAGACGTCTTTAAAATGTAGACATCAAAGACGTCTCGATTTTAGACACTGTGTTGTCTGGGTTGTGTCACTTTTCTATCAAACGTAACGATATAATATATAAAACAAATAAAGAAAAACAAATAAAAAGTCCGAAACTTGTGATCATCATCCTCTTCGCATCCGTATCCATAAGTTATAATCTCAGGAAAATAAGGTAGAGGAAACAAGCGTCGTCGTGAACTTCCGACGAGGTCACGGCGGGGATGTCACGTGAAATGCAGTGAACAACTCCGGCGTAATATTCCGGTCACGCTCCCCGATATGCTTTCCCAGTCTCCTCACCCAGGTCTCCCAGTGAAAGTCTACGGGCAAAGTCTCAAACCTCAAGGAATACGGAATAAGCGATGTTCCCATTCGTAAGAACATATGTTGTGTAACGTGCCGAGATTACGTGTAAATCGAATCGCCGCGCTGTGTCAGTTCCGATATCTCGAGTGAAGTATTCCGAACGCCTGCATGTATTACGTGGACACGATTTAATGTCCTGCGAATCAAGTCGGGGATTGGATAATGTTGCGCTCGTCGACTTTCTTCGGCGACAGAATCCGTAAATAAGCAATTTAGAAGGCAGAATACAACTTAATTATGCATTGAAACATATTATAAATGCACTATATAAAAAAAAACAATTAAATATTTCAAAGGTTTTTTAGATGATCTTTAGTTTTCTTATTTCAGAATCATCTGCGGCACTAAAAATTTGTTGTTTATTCAGAAATTTTTTCAAAAAATATTGCTTCATATCTAAATTTATATTTTCTAATAAATCATTTTAGAAAAGAGTGTATAGAGAAATCAAGTATATTTTATAATTATAGTTAATTAGATATTTAGTTTAGAGATATTATTTAGTTTAGATGTATATATATTTAACATTAATATTATCAAAATTCGAGACAAATTTTGATATATACACAATTTATGGTTTTCATAAATATTCAAATTAAGTATTTTTGTTTAAAATTAAAAATCAAAAAATTAAGTTTGCTATTTATTTATTATTGCGATCGAATAGTACCAGAACTCGACCAATAAAATGCAAATTATATATTTATTTATTCAAATTTATTTCATCCTCTTTAAAATAATTCCTTCTTAGTGTAATACGTCTATATCTATACCTATTAATTCTTTTCCAATTGCAAATCATCAAAGAAATATCTTTTATAGTTGATTTTAAATAATTTTTGAAGCGTGTAGCATATTCTCTTTTATCGTGTCTATCGATTCAAAACTGTATAATCATAACTAATATATAATCATAACTATAATAATATAAATCAAGGCTAATGAGAGTTAAACGCAGGAGATCAGGTAAGATTTTGAAATAATGAAATTTATAAATATTCTGTCAATAAATGATATCTTTATTTTGAATGTTTCAACTTACTTGGGAGTCTTCTTCAGCAATATAGAAATATAACAAAATGCTCACGTATCTAAAAAGATTGTGTCACTCAAATTGTCAGAGATGAAGTGATATAAAATCTTTTTTTTTTAAACAGAAAGCGTGTCTTGATTTTATTCAAATTACAATTCTGTGAATAATTATATATCTAATCTTTTTAATATTAGGTGTTGGAATTAATTCGTAGCGTTTTTTAATGAAAGAATGTTATTTATTTCACATGAGCATTAAAAAATACATTAATGAAAGTACTTCCCATCACTTGTAAAACGCTACGAATTAATTCCAACACCTAATACATTTATCGACAGAATATTCATAAATTTCATTATTTCAAGATCTTGTGTCTGATCTTTGACTCTCATTAGATTTATGTTAGTTACATTTCTATTTTAAAGATTGAGAGTCCTATATAATTATTATCTATTATATTCGATACAATAACGAATCGGTAATTTCAGCTGTGGGAATAGAAAAAAGTCACGCGTTGTCATATCAGACAAGTAGCGGAGCTTGTGGAATGATCTTTGTTAAAATTTTAGTTATAAAATCACGAATGAAGCAAAAAGTATGATCGGGAGCATTATCATGGTGCAAATTCCAATTTGCACCATGATAATGCTCCCGACCATTGAATTTTCTTGTCACAAATCTGATTGTTTTTTAAGGGTTGCTTGCAAACGATGCATAATGCTCAAATAATATTCTTTATTGACCAGTTAAAAAATAATCTTGATACACATCATGATAATCGAAAGAGACGGTAAACTTGATTTTTTATCGACTTTAATGAAGTCTCTGAACATTTTTCACTACGCTCGCGTTTATGAGATTCAACTCATTCGTCGCAGATTTGGTCTCTCAATCATTTAATTTTTACCGGAATCCTCAATTCGATTCCATTTTGGTGTAGATACAGAATGTTGTTTCCATTGTAGAGACTTTGTGGATCGAATTGGGAGTGAAATAAGCGCAGTCAAACATATTTCCACCGACTTAAATTTGATTCGACATTATTGTTTCGGTGGAAACTAGACCAATAATGACGCCAATTTTTTCCGCTCGACATCTTCCTACATCGCATCTAAAAGTTTGCGTTTTCACTCATACATTAAACATTCATATGAAACGCAAAGATACAAATGCATGCACGATGAATTCGCTGAATTTGACTATGAAAATGGGGACTTGTGCCATTAATTTATTTACAACGGTTGTACGCGAGCTCCACAGTTATTACACAAATTGGATTCGAATTAACGCGCTTTGACAGTTATTAAAATTCTATTGTAATGCTTTCCTGTTAATTATCCACCGCAATTACTACGCGCCGTTTATCTAATAATATATCTCATAAGTAAAATAAGCACAAACGAGAACTCTCTAATAAACTCTTTCGTCAGCTTAAGCATGCAGCATTATTTTAAATAGTAGATACGTAATATTCGACCGAAAATTATTAATTGCATAAATTATTACGAATTATTTCTTTCCTTTTCCGCTTTTTCATTTCTAGTATTACTTTCACAAATTATAATATAATGCAATAGCTTGTAGTTTAATAGCTTATTGCGTATGTGCGATTATCAGATACCATTTTCGGAAGCGAAAATCTAAAATTAAAGTTTCGAGAAAATAAGAAGGGTAAAATTAATAATACACCAGAGAAAATTTGTTTCTTTCATGCAATTTTATTATTACAATAATCATAGAAGAACGAAATTAACATCAAAGAACTTAAATGCAAACACGCTCGCAGTCACTAAAAGTTTTGAGATTGATTAGATTGTAATTCAAGAACAACTTCCATAAGATTTTCATAAGGTAATAATGAGATTTTCATAAGACTCATTTTGTGCCTATCTTAATTCCGAATCATCGTAGATTCCAACATTTTGAGTTAGTAATAGTGAGAGAGCTGGTTGTAATAGGGGTAATTGTAGTAATGCTGATTGTAATAGGGGTAGGCAGAATAGGGATAGGCAGAATACGAGTATGGCAAATTGTATGCGTTGTATGCGTATGGGGCGTACGCGTATGGTGAATAATACGATGAAAGGCCTCTCTTATCCCTAGCGGCATCAGCGTCCTGCGACTCTTTTGCCTTTCCTTCGGAAGTCTCCACCGCCATAGAGATGGCGACGAAAGCCAAGAGGAGAATAGCCTGAAACATAAGCATTGATTAATCCGCAGTCGACGCTTTCATCAAATTTTATGACACAAAATGAAAATTAAATGTTACAACTTGGTCTTCATATAAATAAACAAGCTATTCTTTTAATTAACAAAAAATCGAAATATAAAATGAATATATATTTTCTATAATAATAAAATTAATTTACTGTGTTTATTGTATTTTTTATTGATGTGTAAGAGAATATAAACAATTTTGTCTAATATTCTTAATATTGTAACAAGATTTTATATTTAATCTTAATACTCAAAATTTTATAATTTTATAATACAATCATTGATACGTTTACGAGTTCGCTAATGATAAATAAATATATTTAAATATATTTAAATTATTTGAGAAAATAGCATACTAAATAAGGCGAGAGATAAAATTATGAAATAGGTTAAACGAAGATGCAATTTGCAATTTTGAAAAGTTTGGAAAGATTTAGCAAGTTTTTTAAATATGTTTATCATTTTATTTTTATTAATTAATTGCTATCTAAAACAAATCTTTGTAGGAAGAGAAATTTTCTAAGATTCTATAAGAAAGGAATTCTACAATTGACTATCGGAATATACTAGAATAATATGCTACAATAAATAGCTTAATCTGAAATCGGAACATACAACTGCACACAAGCTGATCGATTTACGCAGATAATCGCGGTAATGCGGTAATTAGATTATATCACGATCAGCATATCACGATCGGCAAAGGAATTAATTTGAAAATCTACCAAAATGTTTCATGCGATACGTATACACAAAGCATAGATAAGGCTTGCTCGCTTAGAACACAGAACATAAATTTTGAAGCGATCTGTCAGAACGGTGGCTTTGCCCGACAATAATATAGTGAATGTGCGACAGAAATATTGAAGAGAGATCTATCAGAATACTTACAAGGAAGTACTTCATAGTTGATTTGATAGCTTTTGGAAGATCAGCTGCTGATGAAAGTAACTGAATGTGATGCCTCTGCTTTTTGGTGGATGGCTTATATACCCGAACGTTCTGCATGCGTCACTAGCCGATTGATCAATGTACGAGGACACGCAGATCGCGTGGGAGTGTGTATGGCATGTATGTGTTTGTTACGTGTGTGTGTGCCTGCGATACACGGGGTTGTTATATGGCGCATATTGTTTACACCTTCTCATATGTAATTCGTAACAGTGTGCTGTCATCATCGTCGTCATCACGATCTGACAAGACATCACGTTCACATATTCCGCGATGTACCTTTGATAGATGGAACTTGAGTGAGGCAAGGGACCTTGGCAACTCGCCAAAGACGAAGGAAAGTGCAGTTTTATAACTGTGACATAATTATTACTGCTCACCGTGTTTGCTTCCTAGTTACGCGCTCAGTAAACCTTAACGCGTAAATTAATTATTATGCATTAGCAGATAGCTTAGCTCACTAAATGATCTATGATTTGAGTCAGATTCCAGGATTTATAAAATTCTATTTATAAATTTATATATCGCGCACATTTTGATACATATGTGTACTTGAATATTCGTCTTGTACATCTGTATATTTTTATTCTTCAAATATTTTGCTTGTTACACGGTATATAAAATGTTAGATTTAATTACGGCAAACCTTCATAAGTTTCATAAATTTTATCTTCATAATTTCTCGTAAATTATTGATTATAAATGCACTGTAATTCTTGTGAAATATCAAAAATAATATAAAATAACAGGACCCTGTAATCTACCTAAGTTTTGCAATTTTTTTCAATTAACAATATAAAAAAAGGAGCATAAAACACAACGCAGGTTGTTATTAGCGGTATGTCATATATTAAAAAATTCATAAATATTTATAACTATAAAAACATATACGTTTCAGCCAGTATCTGGTCATCTTTAATATATTGTATTAAATAAAAATAATAAATAATACATAAAATTCATGCAAAGTATATAATGGAACTTGTATAATAAAACTGTAATCAAAGTGATTTTAAAATTCTGACGGATTTTTAAGTTCGATACGATGCTCGATTTCTTATCAGTAGATCTTGACGGATCTCAACGCAAAATAGTCTTGTTTCGCAAAAGAGTGGACACATAATTCCCAGATTCTAATAAGGGTGATAATTGTATTATTGTTAAATAATTAATTAGGATTAATATCTATTCATTGGACGCATATCTGAGTATCATTGCAAATTAGTTAACTTGTTGACATTATACAATTAGTTGACTATAATTATTAGACAAGTTCCATCATGTACTTTGAGTGAATTTTATTTATTATTTATTATTTTTATTTAATAATATGATATACTGAAGATGACCAGATACTAGCCAAAACGTATATGTTTTTATGTTAGTTATGAATATTTATGAATTTTTTACTACATAATCGCTAATAATAATTTGTATTTTTTTCATATTGTTTTATTGTATTAATTATAACCTTTAACATTTAATTATACCAATATAAACATTTATTATTTATTTATTTTTATTAATTTTTTGCTAAATCTGAAATTGAAAATTCATAGTTAGATTCAAAAGAAGAAATATTTCTGAATTAAAAAAAAACATGAAATATTTATACCTTAATTAAAACGCGCGCGTTAAAACTATTAAATATGCATTGGTATACTTTATTTTAAATATATTTGTATAACAAATTTTAATATTTTTATTAACAACAACTTCACGTAATTACATAATTATTTTAAACACTATTAATTACCGTATCTTGCAAGAGGAAAAGAATGGACTAATCGTATCAATAACATTCAGCACAAAGAAATGCTTTACTGCTAAGTTACAAACATTCCATTTTAATATCGGTTTTGTGATGGAATCATTTGGAATAAATCGCGATAAAAACACAATAGACACGATTGGCTGAACAAAGTTAATTTATTACGTCTCGCAGTTGGTTTATCTTGCACGTTAGATATTTTTTTAGCGATGGACATATTTTTGAAACACTTTTAAAAACTATTCCAGTAACTCCTTAATTATGCTCGATGAAATAAGATATATTAGAAAGAAGATTTATAATATTATAAAATTTTATTTTCGAAATAATTTTCAGAAATAAATTTATGAAATCTCTTTAGTGTTTCTAAACAATGGAGCTTTATTGGACGCTACAAATTACTTTTAAAATCCTAACGCTGATATTTATATCGCTGCATGAATATTTATTATAGAATGATATTTATTATAGAATTGTAAGCTCTGCAGTTGCTCATATTTACATTTGCAAGAGCTAATTAAATATCCAGTTAGAGGTATGCATATTTAATTAATTAAAACATACGAATTTATTTCAATTTGAAACCGTTCGCTTGAGTAGCTTTCGTCTGCATAAATATTTATTAATTAAGTATTAATTTAAAATAACTGAATAAATGTAAACAGACGAAATTTCACATAAAAATATTTTTTTCAAGGATGCGTTAATTATTTTATAGAAAATGTTGTTATGTGATATTCTTCTCATGAGAGTTGGAATTTAAAAATCGTAACAAATTTAAAAGATGTATTGTATTGCGTTAAAATAACATTTCCTCATCATTAATAACAGGAATTAATAAAAAATTTGTATTTGTATTTTACGATCATTCCCAATATATCCCAATATATATTATATCTAATTTTGGATTCTGATTCGATCTAGAATAGTTAAATGTCATCTGATAAAAAAACGATCAAGGACTACTTGCCAATCTGTGAATCTTATTCCAAAAATAAAAAATATAATTCTTGATATTTTTTATGATGGCGTTATAAATGCATTTCTAAATTAGAATGATCATTCTCACGACTCAAATATTCTAACTAAAATAAACAAAAATAATTTTGGTATCGACTGCATTGCATTTTATTAAAATTTCGGTTTATATATTTAATTTAGAATTAGTAAAAAATGTACTTGCATAAAATAACGATTAACATTAGGCTTCTCGCTTCTGCTACTACGTTTTATAGTCCTATAAACATGAAAGCAATCGAGTCATTAACAATTCAGGCCATTCTACTTCGTATTTCTCTCTGACTTTTTACCTACGTTTGTCGTCTTCGCATAGTTAAAATCGCGCCTCGTAAAACAAAATATTTATATGATGAAAGAATATCACTAAAATATACCATTATATATAGGATTTTATATCATTATTATGTAATGACAGATATTACACACAAATTCTCCCTCTGATATTTCTTTAATTTATTCATATTATACGCAAGATAACACATACAATCTCATATTAAGAATAATCAAGAAAGAATTACGATTTTTCGATCGATTTAGAACTGATTGCTCCATCTTCTTTTGCTATACCTCATAAACTATATAATAATTTATTAATTATTATAGATAAACAAGAGTAAAAGAGTAACAGCAGAGCAACAAAAGTAAGAGAGTAAGAGAATAAGACAGTGAATTGAAGTTTATCGAAAAGTTGAACAACCCAGCCTAAATTCTTTGCTAATTAATTTCTTATTGTTAAATATAAAGTATATATATTTAATGTAATAAATTACACTATGTTCGCAAATTACTCGTATAATAAGTGGAAGAATTATGGAAATAACAGATTGGGTTTCGAAATCCATCTCCACTGCTATAAATTTATATTTTACGTTAAATGCACTATAAATTTTCAGTACTGGTAGTGAATTTTGAAACACTTACAATAGAATGATTAGCTCCGGCGCAGACAGTTTATCAAAGAGAAATTAATTGAAACATTATTCATTTAATTAATAAGCACAAAGTATGAAATATATAATTGGTTTAGAAATATACTTACAAATTCACTTTCGATAATATGTACACGTAGCATTTTATTGTATTGTCTGAGTGATCAACTTTAATTTCAATCGCTCGCAATCGTAAAAAGATATTAAACTATAAATCACTATAAATGATAATATAATAAAATAAGCTTATCTTACCATATCGATAATTAACATTCGCAGGATGTGCGAGATTAATAATTTCGTAAAGAATTTTAATAATTTATTCTTCACAATTATTTTTCAAGATAAATTTTCTATATTACTACCTTCAAAAGAAGAGGAGAAAATTGTTCGTTTAGAGTATGTTATATTATTAATATATAAAAATTAATATTTAATTTATATTCGTTTGTTATAATAATATTATAAATTATGTAAATTTATAATGTGATCATCTTTTAAATGATATTAAAAGTAATAGCATATTATTAAAATCTTTTAATGTCAAAAAATTTTAAAAATAAAATCAGGACGGGAAGTCTCTCTCTCTCGTGAAAAATGATTTGTAAAAAATAGAATTTTATTAATACGCATATTACAAACTTATTATATCTAAAAATTTATTATATATACAAAATAAAAATACATGCAATATCCTACAAAATAATTTATAATTTAACAAAAAATTTTTAATGATCCTCTTAGTAATTTAAACGTATTTTAATAGTTATTGTTTAAATATATTGAAAGTTACTTATAAATTATAAAAAATTTAGCATATCATATTCCACTACTGAAAAAGATAATATAATTTATGTGTAAATGGTATGTGATTACTGTTATTACAAATTATTAATGTTTTTATATTAAAATAACCAGATCCTATATATAGTCTAGTACCCAATAAAATCAATGTGTGGTACTTACGAATAAGTGGTAGTACAACTACATTGCGATAATAATTAATTTATATGTCAGATACAATTAACTGCATTTAACAAATTATGCATATTGCCAATAGAAAGCCAATTAAATTACTAATAATAAAAGTGTACTAATTCACTGTATTATTAAACATTAAATCCGTATTCACATCTCACTTATTGACGTGCGTATTTAGTATACTGTTTATATATGCTATAGAATCTCACATAAATAAATACGCACATCTATCAATAAAAATGAAATGGGAATACGGATCTTTAAATTTTAGACATAATTCGTTAACAATCAAGTAATTAATGTGATCATTCCTACATTTAATGCAGATATCTTTTAAATTTGTACTCGTGAAATTTTAATAAAAAACGAAATTTTATTAAATTACTTATTACCAAACCTTTTTAACTTGTTTTTATTAATTTTAGGATAATTTTACATATTATAGTATCACGAAAACTAACCCATTTTGATTAATATAAATGAAAAAAATCATATCGATTATATCATATCAATATACCCCAAGTTATATATATAAATACGTATTTTATTTTATTAAAACTTTTATCAATTGGCTATAAAATTCATAATGCGTAAATTTTCATCCCTAAGTTACTTTTCGATATCATTTCCAATATTAAGCACATAAAGACAAATTTAAAAAAACTGAAACATTCTTCGGATTAATTTTTTAATTTCTGTCCTAGTAATGAATTAAAAATAATAAGAGCTAAAGTATATCAAGTTAAAATTTTATAAACAATATTATATAGATTGATTATATATTTTTGTTCGAATAACAGATATAAATAGAAAGAATTCAACTGTGCTAAGAGTATGGGAGATAAATGTAAAAATTAGATAAATGTACTATGTAACAATAAAATTTTATTTATAAAATTAAAATAAAAACACTTCAATATTTTAATAAAAATTGTTTGATATTATGTGTGTGTGTGTGTGTGCGTGCGCGCGCGCGCGCGCGTTTCCACATATTCCTATGTCATATCGCACAATCAATGGACCTGGCAAAAATAAAATAATTTATTATTCATAAAGCTATAAATTTTTTAATACGATATTTGATACTGGAAATTGTATATCAGATAGAGCTAATAACAAATCACAACGATTCATGCGAAAGATGGTAATAATTAAATCATCATTACAAGTTCATTTAAATAAAAAAATACATGGAATATAAATTATACCTACCATATACATTATTTTGTACTTGTGTTAATATTATCTATTTTTAGAATCGTATAATTTCTTCTATATTAATTTATTGTTCCCAAAAAGAATTATCTCAAATTTTTGCATAATGTTTGATTCTTTAATCAATCTTTCGTAAACCAAAACATAGGATAAAAATAGACTCGTATCAAGATCTATAACAACGAGCCAATCGCTCTTAGAATCATAATTCTAATAAATCATCCTTATTTTTTCTGTAATATATAAACAATACAATTATTTACTATACGTATTTAATATTCATTCATATATATGCATTAATTTTTAATCTTCGCTCAGTGGTAGTGACGAATTATATAAACATATCATAATTAATTTTCAAAATTATAGATATACATCATTGATATACATTAAAAATATTTAATAAATTTAAAACTTATGCAAACTTACCATATATTTGAAAGATCTTTTTCTCAACTCATCTGAGACATCTAAAATACAAAATAGTACCGCATTTAGAGATCTATTTCAATCTTAATATTTAATATATATAAATATCAGAGAAAGATAAGACTAATAATATTAAATGATCAAGATAATTTCAGTTGAACTATGAAGTCATCTCATGTAATTTATAATACATATGCATTATAAAAAATTAATATATGTGTACAAATATAATTATATAAAAAAAAATTTTTAATAAATCTAAAACTTATACGAACTTACCACGTATTTAAAAACCCATATAGCACAAATGTCCAACGAATATTCTGAACATTCTGAGAATATTCACAGGAATATCTTTGGAATAAAGCTGTATGAAAAAGCATTCCTTTTTTTCAACTTGTCGTGTGAGATATAAAATCTATAAAATCATCTGAAATATAAAAAATATCGCATTTAAAGATCTATTTAGATCTTAATACATTTAATATGAATACATAAACGATATCAGATAGGAGCGAAAGACAATATTAAGGAATCGTCAAGATAATTTCAGTTGAACTATGCAATCATCATGTAATTGTATAATATACATAAATTATATAATTCATATATAAAAATAAAAATCTAAGTATATACCTTGGATGTGGATTGCGTCATATTTCTACTAGAGAATTAAATTTTTCTCATATGCAATTTGTCATAAGTGCTGCTGAACTGCACCTGTAATAAAGCATAAAAGTTTATTACAACTAATTAAATAAATACAAATAATAAAACTTTATTCAGGAGATAGTCAGTACTGCAGGACATTTTCGTCATTAAATCCGATAAACAAATCATCATTAAAATATCAATAAACAAATAAAAATCATAAATTACTACACAATATTCTGAGAAAATAGTAATCATACATACATTCTAGAATAAAAAATTAAAAAATTTCTTCTGTGAAAATTTAAATTCTAAATAAACTTACCATTTCATTATTACATATTTAAGGTTTCTTAAATTTTGCCTGAACAAAGATTCTCGGAACATCAATATTCTCCTTTGAATTTATTGTACGTCTCTGTACATAGCTACAATCCAATGTTTGAAAACCGACAGATTCAAATAGACATGCTACTTGTTCTATAGAGAAATAATAACTCCTGAAAAATATATTATTGTTACTGTTCTATATAAACAGAGTAGAATTGTGTTATCTAGTAGAATCAGATTCAAAAAAATTTATTTCATTGTAAAGTGAACTATGAAAACATATCTTTTTATTTGTGAGCAGTTGTAACAAAAAAAAATAAAATAAAATCACCTGGTTCCATCTTGCCGCATATAGAGATTCTCACTGATCTTGTGCCCAGGTTTAAAACGTAATTGTGCCATATCATATAATCCATAATCTCTAAAGAGTAAGATTCCTCCACTACCAAGAACGTTGTATATATTTTGGACAACTCTATTATAAATATACGATTTAATTAGTAATTGCAAAATTTAACAAATTGGAATCTTTCAATAATATTAGATATTATTAACAGTATTATTTTATTAGTGATTTTTTATTAAACGTACTTGTGAAATTTATCAGGATGAATGGCTGATAATACAAAGATCAGAGTTGCAACATCAACTGGACAATCAATTTCAGCAAAACAATTTTCTAACGTAACATCCGTTTGAAAAGCTTTCATTATTCCCTGATCGAATAACGTATGACTCTATAAGGAAATGACTATTAACGTACTGGTTCACAACTTGAGCAAATTTACAATTAAAATTCGAAACATACACAATAACATTAGTAATTTCTAACGAAACTGTTTTCAATTTTCTTAACTCTAATCGCATTTGCCTCTGTTAAATTAATTTGACATATTTTAATCACTGGATTATTCTGGCTAGACCTTCACATTGAGAATGTATGCTTGCACAATTTTATGGAATGACTACATATTCAACTAATTTTATTATCATTACGGAAAAATTGCGACCGATGTAATAGAAGAATATAACATATATAATACGAAGATAACAAGACTGAAAGCATTGCATTGTTGCGACTGAAAATAGATTTGAAGAAATAAATCCACTTTGCATAACTATAATTTGCAGAAATTGTATTTAACAGTTTTATAATTTTTATTAAATTTGCGTTAATTTATCGACATGTATACACTAAGGATGACCTGACAAATAAAATGTCGAAACATGTGTTTTTAAAAATTTAAATATACGAAAAATTTGGCTCTTAGCCCTTCTGTTATTCATTTTTATTTAAAATCCGAAAAGCGAATATACCTTCAACAACTCGATCGCTCTCGTGGATAAATCGCACGCAAATATTCTCCGAAAGTTCAATCCGTCCTCTATCAATGGATAAACGAAATTGCCGACCCCACAGCCCACCTCTAGGAGGACATTTTGATTTCCGTTGCCGCCCAAACCCAACAACTCATCGAATTCCCGCGTGGTCCAGTGTCTATCTTTGAAGAATCTGGTATCGTTCCGCTTGTAAAACAAATCCCAATGCTTTTTCGCATCCCTCTCGAGCTGATTCGCGCGAAATTCAGTCACCAAGCGAGAATCCTGCGCCCGCATTTTATTGATTTCCTCCGGCGTGAGACGCTTTGCCACGTGGCCCACGTTCGATTCAGCATTTTCGACATATTTGCTCATTCTTTTCTACCAATTATATTATCGAATCGATTAATTAAATTTACAGCGCGAAACTTATTGTGACAGAAGAAGTTTATGTGATATTTCGATAAAAGGCAAAAGAAATGCTTACCAAAACTGAGGACGCGTTGAACCTTTCTCGTTGAAACGCCGGAAGAAAATGGACGATGAAATGTTCGACGTGGAGTCAAGAAGAGCGAGATAATCTTTAGATGAAAAGGCAACATCGCATGCGCTGTTGCCATGATAGAAGTAGCCCATGTGACATCACGTGATATTTAGCGGTAAATTCGAAGGTAATATACAATCCGAAGAAAATAGCTCTTTACAATATTATAATATATATAAGCCAATTATATTTAATATTTTGTTTAAAAACTAATATATGTATAATATTTGTAAAATTAACAAAAGTATTTAATGAATTTATATCTAAAAATTAAAATAAAAGCAATTTTCTATTTTTGTTAAGTAAATTATCAAACCACGCTTTTGTTGATCGAATACAATATTAGAATAAAAGATCAAAAATTGCTGTAATAAATTAATACTAATCGATAAAATAAAATGTTATAATAAATTAATACTAATAATGTTTTAAACATTTCTTTACATCAGTGACATAAATATTTAAATATTCATCTTTTTTCAATCTTTTTGCAGATATAAATATCTTTTTTTATAACATAACGTAAATTACAATAATTATACAATACAATAATAATAATAAAAAATTTAATTTTAATGATTTACTAATAAAATATATTTATTAATTGTTAATAATAAAACTTTAATATGGTTATTTATTTAATTTAATTGAAAGTAGAGATGTATGAGAACTTCATAAATCTTTAACAAAAATTGTATCGAAACCTATGTACAATTTTTATATTTTTATTAATACGTTATTAATATAAATTTTATAATAAAATTTGAACAATTTAATAAATTTATTTAACGCATTAATGTGTTGCTTGACAAACGATTAAATAAGCTCCTCTTTGAGCGTGGTGTCGGTATGAATTCCACGCAAACACATTTTGTTTCATTAACATGCAGAACCCATAGGGGACAAATATTTTATGCCACTGTATAGCATTGGCACACAATGACACACTATTAAAGCGGGCTAGACGTGACTGAAATTCAGTCAAGTAATTGCGTATCACTCATGGACGATGAAAACAAAGAACGTATATGATAACGCAAGTATCAAGACATATCGTTATAAATATTAATGAAACATCTGAAATCGCCATACAACGCCATCGCGCATAACATTTCAATTGATCGCTTTCATTTTACGTAGCACGTGTGGGCATTTTCCACATTATTTAACGCATTTTACGTTTCACGAGGAACTCATAATGTGCAAACCGAGCGCGGTCGAAAGAAAATGAATCGATTGAGTAGTATGTAGGTCATTGCAGACCACAATTTTGTAGAGAGCTTCGCGAGAGATGTAACAACCATAGATTACCTGAATGGAATGAGAAACACGTTTCACAATTCGCAGTCATTAATGCCCTATATTACTACGTCATTCCATAGTTTTCAACGGAGCCATCTTTTGCAGCCGCTTTATAATCGTATATTTTGCCCTGATCGTTAAAAAAAATGTCCCAATTAAAATTGCACTTTTATCGAATGATATATGGCTCACTGCAATCAAATCGAATTCATCGTATGATTAATCTTGATCATCAATTTTATTGATTTCTTCATTATTAATCTTGTTTTATATATGTATTAAATGCACGCATTGATTTAAATTATTATATTGAAACTTTAAATCGATCAGCAACAAATGCTGTTCGGATTTGTAAAATGTAAATTAACAACTCTGTTTTAAACAGATATATAAAGCGAGTAAAAAGTAGAATCTTTGTATAAACGAATTTATTAATCAAGATATAATAAAACATTTTTTTGGAAATTAAAAATAAATATTTTCGAATTTGTAACATTAAAAAAATTTCAGTCATTTTTGTTGTATTTTATACAATAATTTTAAAAATATTCGAATCATTAATTTTTAAAAAATAATGTTTGTAAAAGTAAACCTGAAATAAAAACTTTTTAATTTTTTTTACAATAAATTACTATTATTTATTTGTATAAGGAAATTTCGAAATTTGATGGAATAACAAAATCGCATGTATTCAAATCTATGAAATTGAAATTTCACAAAAAAAATTATCATCGTATTGGTAAGTGAAAAGTAAATGTATACGAAAGATCGGTACGTGACTAGATAGAGGACATATCTAAATATATATCATAGTTAAAATAATTTGACTGAAATATTTCTTGTTACACTGTTTTGAAAATGCAGTTCTGAGAAAAATATTATTTGTTAATCGATTTTATAATTGCAATTATTGACATAATAATATGAAAAATAATATTTATACATAAGTACATGTGTACACATTTTGGAAAAATTAACAATTTTTTTAGATTTACAGCATCCTAATTAAAAGTTGTTTAAATGATTAAATTTGATACAAATAAAAATACTGATATTAATTTATAACCAATAGGATTTCAATTTCTAAGAATACTGTAAGAATTTTTATTTTTATTTTTAATTACTTTTTAATTTTCTTATCTCAATTTTAATAACGTTATAAAGAACAGGCTAATTGATCGAAAAAGTAATTAAAAGGAATAATAATGTTGTAGATTTTAACTTTCTAGATACACAAAATTATTAAAAAGTTCGTTTGAGGAATACCTCGAAAATTTAGCAAAAAATTGGAATAAATACACCATGTTTGTGTTCAATTTTCGAAGTGTTTCCCAAATGCTTCAAATTTTTTAATAATTTTGTTATGTCCAGGTAAAAATCTACAAAAAAACATTATTCCTTTTATTTACATCCTTTTAGGTCGATCTTTTTTTAACATCCTCCTTTAAATGATCAATTTCATATATGTGTATGCGGTTGTGTAACTATTGAAATTTTATATGACATTATTAAAATTGAAATAAAAAAATTAAAAAATAATTAAAAATTAAAATTAAAATTTTTATAGTATTTTTAGAAATCGACATCCTATCGGTTATAAATTAATATCAGTATTTTTATTTATATTGAACGCGGATAGACAGAAGATCAAATTACATGAATAATTCGTGTTGGAGAGCTACCGATCTCTACCGAATACACACCTACATATATAATCGGCAGTGTGGTAAATATCGGATTTGCATTACATTCGCTAGCATACGCTACGTGATTTTATTTCGATATCATTACTCGAAAATTTATTTCGCTAATTAGCTGACCGTCATAACCCACTAAAGTGCGCTTTCGCATCAGCCTCCATCCGGGATACCTTGCGTGGTTAACGAGCAACAGCATGGGATGCATAATCATAAAAATAATCCTCATTCTATGGACGTGGAGAAAGAGAGTATGAGAGAGAAGGAAAGAGAGAAAACTCTCGCGAAATTGAACGCACTCTGGCTCTCACGAGAGCGATCAAGAGATTATCCGAACTTCTCCCGTTACCAATACGCGTTACTACGCTTCAACGGGCTCAGTGCGATTTACGCAGTTTCAAATAATCCTACTAACGTTTCCATTAATGCTGTGATGGATCCTTTTTGGAATTTTTCCGCGGGATGAATTGCAAAGATTAACTGTGGTCATTGTTATCTGTAAATCCCTGTCGGCTCGTTGGAGAGAGGGAAGTGGATAGTTACTTTTATATGCCTATAGTAGAAAGAATGAAAAATTTTTTCAAAAGTAATAAAAATATATATATCTCTTATTTCTTAATTTTTAACGGTGAAAGTTTGAATCAATTAAAAATCCATCTTTCCTTAGCAAAAATAACGAGAGGTCATTATATATTCATTTCACTTTTCAATCTGTAACATATCATCTTCGCAATTAAGACCTAAATTAGAATTTATTAAAATAAACTGCATCTAAAATTCAGTAACGTAATTTTGCAAATTATTTAATTCCCTGTTTAATTTGCGAGAAAATCGTCTATTTTAGTTACTTAATAATTACAAAGTTATCGATACCTTGATATTTATGACTAGAGAAATATCATGTCTAAACTGTCCAAGAATCTAGGTATCACATTAATGATGCATAACAAGTGGAACACTCTCTCTACATCATATAACATTTTAAAATATTTATAGCAGAGATAATATGTACATATATGTATTTATATCGCGTATTATGTCATGCATTGCATGTCAATAAACCTAATAATTACTTATGTTTCATGAGAAAAATCTGTACAATTGTTTACATTTGTGCAATCCCGTGGGCGTTTCCCACAATTTATGTAATTGTGTTACACGCATGGTCTACGAAATGATAATTACTTCTCACAGTCAAGTGAAGCACGCTATGAATAGATTAGATCGTATTACGTTTCTATTGACAAAGACCGCATCTCTGACATAATAAGTTTTGTTGATTCGTCGATTTATAACTAAAATTTGACAACTTTATTTAAGAATATGATACATATTATATATTTTAATTGTGTATCATTTTTGTAAATATCGTTCACAAATATCCTGCACATTAATATTTTAAACTATTTTAAAATAATTAGCTTTCTTGCTAGCTTTGAATTAAAATACAGCCTTAACATGTAATTAATCATCAATAATACAAAATCATACAGATTTTTCCTTTCCTTAAATTGCTCAACGTTGCTCGTGAAATCTATTTCCAACAACAAAAATAATTAATAATATCAAAAATATGAAAAGAAAGAGCATAAAGAACCACAGCACAAGTTGTAGTTAGTGATATTTAATTATTCTTGCATTACGAATAATTAAATATCACTAACTATAACTTGTGCTGTGGTTCTTTATGCTCTTTCTTTTCATATTTTTGAAATTATAACCACAATCGTTTTTTACGTTTTTTAATTAATAATAGTTATTATATGATATTATAATTATTAATACATTTATATTTATCTAATAAAATATAAAAATGTCAGCTGCTGAATGTACTTGATATAATAAATATTAATTCTTTTACAATCATTCAAAGATAATAACTTGTATTTAATGACTCACGATCGAAGAATTCGTCTAAAAGTGCGCCGTATGGAAGAACATACTCACATTCCATACTTAAAACTTCAACTCTTCGTGTTCATTCGCTTACTTTACATAACTGCGAAGTTACAAAATTACGAATGCCAGAGGCGATACTGAAATCGGACGGTTTCGTTACTTTGTGCTGCAAGTTTTTGATTCGTGCGTTGCCCGTCTGTATAAAATACACACTACGTTAATATGTTCAGCAAACACATTACAAAATATAAATTGACATTAAAAAATTTAACCTGTGTGCTAAATAAATAATTCTAAGCACTTTTTATTTTCTTCCTTCATAAAAAAAGCAATGCTTTCAAATATTTTTTTTCTTCATACTATTCTCCTCTAGCGACGCATGTTCACTTATGGTAAAGTGTCAAACTGTAAATTATTCATTACAACAAAAATTTTATCAAATCGTAAAATCACAGGTAGCGTACGATGGTTTTCATGCACTTGTTAATTTAACAAGACGTATCTTGTTGCGACAAAATTGTTCGAATTATGTAAACTGGATGAATTTTGACTCTATCTCTAATATCTTATATTGATTCCATTTAACAGAATTAGGTTCTAAGGAATCCCTATATAATAACCGTCCAATTTCGAGTATGTCTCCACGACAATCGATGCATCTCAATTATTACGGTGCGATGCATGAGAGACGCGCACGTGACCGTAGGCGCGGCGGTGGAGGCACGAAGATGCCTCCTCGCCGTGCCTTTTCCATTCCGCCGAGGTAGGCACGGTCGAGTATCGTATATACCGTTCCTCCTCGTAGGCATTCCAAGCGGGAATTCTCGAAAGCCAGTTGTGTTGTAGAAACCGTAGTGCGGCTTGCCCGCTCGCCGGTACTTTCGACCGATCGTAAAGCCGACCGACGTTTCACATCTCCGTCCCGACCGCTTTCAGTAACACGGAATTTCGCCACGAAAACGGACACAATCGTTTTGCCTATAGTGGACTATTGGAATCGCAGCCTACCCGAAAACCCCACCAAGGCGAACCGTGCATAAAATTCTGGTGAGTTATGTGCACGTTTCTATCTGTCTGTCTACCTGCGAAATCGACGGTCACTTCTGCCGGAGATCCATCCTTTAACTGTTGAATGGGACCTCGCTTGGCTGTTCAATATTTCAAACGTCGAGGCGTCGGTTCT